>JBAMHV010000006.1:6673994-6690228 GCA_037177535.1 Pseudomugil gertrudae | reverse complement strand
CTGTCTGTCTGTCTGTCTGTCTGTCTGTCTGTCTGTCTGTCTGTCTGTCTGTCTGTCTGTCTGTCTGTCTGTCTGTCCGTCTGTCCGTCCGTCCGTCCGTCCGTCCGTCCGTAGCAACTTTTGAATAGACAATAATTACTGTTGTAAATAAATCTGTATTTTTTTTTTTTTAAAAAAAGTCTTTATGCGTTTGTGCTGCTGCAGTGGGCTGAGCAAAGGAAATTAGCCCCAGGAATGTAAATTATATTTTAATTTGTTCATTAACTAAGGGCTGTTGTTCATGCATGAAAGATAATAATTAAGTAATAATAAGCAACACTTTTAAATGATTAAAAATCATTTTGCTGCAGTTAAGATAATAAACAACAGTGATTCAATCTCCAATGTCCATGAAAGCATTTTTTGCTTTTTTGGTTCCTAAATGTCTGTAATGTTTCTCATTTAGGTGGATGAATCATTCATAATACCTTTGGTGTAAACAGATACAGGCCATTTTGGCCCTTGTACGTGTATTTAAGAGGAATGTGTAGTAATAATAATATGTAGTTACAAATCAGATGTTACTAATATGTGACGCTAGTACAACATATTCGATGTTTGCCCTCTTTGGCTAAAAATCCAACAGCACATGAAGGCATTACGATTCTGCTATGTCACTGTTTCTAACTCTGGACTCTTTTCCCACATCAAAAGGCACATAAAGGCAAACATAAAAACACTGTTGTAGTTTTAAATGTGTTAAACCCATGTCTTTGTGGTCTTTTTCTTCTGCTTTCATGTGAAGGTCAATGTGGTGAGACTGATTAGGACCATATTAATGTTGATTCACTTATTAGGCAAAGCACTCGTTTAATGCCTGCCTGTATTAGCAAAAAAAAAAAAGCAATGCATATTTGTTTGTCTTTTTTGGCCTTGGCATTTAACACCAACACAAATGTCTCAACACAAAACCACATTTTCTCTTCACTTTACTAACTCTGCAGACTACATAAGCAAGAGCATGCAACACTTCAACGGCTAAGGCACAAAATCAATGCATCTTCACAGCATAGATACCTAGAATTTTTTTCTGAAGTAAGATAATACAGTTATGACATGAATTACTTTAAGTCAGACTAACAAAAAATAAAATGAGAGTTTAACTTTGAATCATTTGCAATCTGAAAAACGTATTGTGACATCTATGAGGGAAGAAGGAGTGTGTACCTTTTTTTTTATTAATGGTTTTTACCTCCTGAGCTCGGTCTTTGTAGCTAAAGATTGTCTTCTTTGCAGTGATGGTGGATGCATATTGTAAGAGAACTAAGAGTACTTTTTTCTTACAAGTAACTGAAATGAAGGGAATTGATACTTCTTCAAACTAACATGATTCATATTTTAAAGAAAGATCTCTTTTTGCACCCAGTTCTTCTCTTTGCCAGTGTACTGGCGCAGGACCAGGTGCAGATCCAGTTCCAGACGGACCCGGTCCTGGCTCAAACTGGCTCTGAAGCAGTGTTCACAGTGCTGACTGTGTCTAGTATCCTGTCCATGACATGGACGTACCAGGGACAAGGATCCACCACCCCCCCAGTAACTCTGGGTTTGTGGGCTGGCACAGGGCCCACAATCAACTCAGTGACCCAATTCCTGGGTAGAGTCACCATCTCCGCCAACCAGCTCCGAATCAGCGGCGCCCAAGTCAAGGATACAGGGAACTACACAGTGACGGTGATCCCTTCTGCTACTACAGGCCTGACTTCTAGCTCCAAATCAGCACAGCTGAGAGTGTTTGGTAAGAGACAAAGAAGAAGGAGACGAGGAGGACGGGAGGAAGAGTGGGAGAGAGGGAAGTTCTGAGGGAAGTGATAATGCTAAGGAGGAACATAAGGGAGGGAAGAGAGAAGAGGGAGGATTTGGAAGTAACAGAATTAGTCTGGGAGGTATAATGAAATTAGTGACCCATAGAAAGCAAAGTAAGATTAATGAAAAAGAAGGAGGGGATGAAGCAAGTTGCTCACGGCTTTATGCTAATTAAAACTCATTTGATATGCAGCACTTAAGGTCTTAGATGTTTGATATTGTCTCACTGCAGTTGGAAACAGTACATTCTGTATTTGCATTCATTTATATTCAGTACTATAATGAAGCAGGAACAGCTGAGTGTCTCTTTATTTCCTGTAATCAGCCCCCGTTAGACAGATGACGTACAGTTTTTGTCATCCTTCCTAGCCCTGGTGCTAATGGGGTGGTAGGGTGACCAAATTGGAGCACTAGTCTATTGCTTAAAGGTCACATTTTCTAAAGCTCATGACTGCTGGTTCACATTATGTGACAGAGGAGTCCTCGAGTGCAACTCTGAACCTCCAGCTTATCCAGGAAACAAGAGGCTGCTTCAATTCTAAAATATGAGACCGTACTGCTGAGTCACAGGGAAGCAGATGATTTGCAAAAGTGCAAGTAATTAGAGGTATTTAGTTGTAACTCTAATGTTTTTGTTTGTTTGCTGTTTGCTGCTGCGGTTCTCTCTTAGTCACAGCTCCCTCCTCCATCCATACACCCCCTCTGTTCCCTGTCCAATTATTTAACTTAGGCCGCTCGCCAAGAGGGATCTCGGCTACCGCTCACACCGTCTGCCCTCTTATTCGCCATCTGTGCTTCTATCTGAACACTGTCCCTTCTCAGTTCTCTCATGCTTTGATTACAACAAATTATCCTCAACAGAAACATTAAGCGGCTCTCCATTGTTTTTTCACTCCAACTTGTGAAGTGTCCTCTCCCTCAGACTCTCAGGCACCATTTCTGCTGCTGTAGTTACTTTAGAAACATTTTCTCTGTGATCTGTTGTCAGAGCTCTGAGGTAAAATCTATTTTTTTTCTTCTCTTTCTAGATGGAGTAGCTGGGATAAGTCTATTTGTTCCTTCAGTGGCAGTGGAGAATGGAAATGTGTCACTGAGTTGTACATTTACTGCTGGGACGGCGATTACTTTCCAGTGGGGCAAAGGAGGCTCGACCATCACTGCTGACTCCAGGATCACCATTTCAGGCGGCTCTCTGGTCATCAACCCAGCCAACCGGAATGATACTGGGCAGTACACGTGTACAGCCAGCAACCCCATCAGTGCCCAAACTGCTACAATGAGCCTAACTGTCTACTGTGAGTTTACACTGACCAAGTCAAGACAGCTAATCTGCAGTAACCACTGCAAATAGCAGTAGCTTATCTTCATATCCACATTGCACAGCACACAGTGTGCTGAATTGCATTGGGCTTGCACAAGACATTTTTCCTCCAGCTTACAGAGCTGCTTCTGCCTTAGTCCTGATCACATCATTAATTCTGATATGGGCCTCACACAGCAGTGTCCAACATTGCAGTATTTACCCAAATCTTCACAGTCCTTTTAGATTAAAAGGGGTTTCTCTGGACAAATTCAAAGCACAAGATAGTAAAAATGTTTGTTTATGTAAATGTAGTTCATATTTATATGGAGTCTTCATCACCATATCTGGATGCAATCATTGATATTATTAAAGTGATGTCATGCAGCCCTGCTGCCTGATTAAAATGTGCAGAAATTCAAGATAATAAAAGGATAATAAAAATATTGATAATTTCTTTTAAACGAATTATGATTTTATTAAGACTATTTGAGTTTATCAGGACTTTAATATTGAAATTAAGTCCACAGATAAAATCCACAGCATCATGGAACTAAGTTTGATTATAAGGATTGTGTTTCTGAGGTGTTGCTCCGTTTGGGGTTTTCTTCACTCAGTGTTTGAAACTGTCGTTAGATAGTTACATTTTTGCCTTGATGAGATTAATCTGAGATTAAAGACTCCCCAGAGAGTTGTGTTGTTTTAGGAGGGAATGGCTTCTGTTTTCCACTTTTTTACAAATACCCAAAGAGCGAAGGTTTGCACTGACGGTTTCTGAAATATACCTGAGTCTGAGGAACCTTGGGTGGTTGTGACCCGTCTAAACAAGGACTTTAATCTTTCATAGCACAGTTTGCTGATCTATGGACCGTTCTCTTTACCTGGCACAATTTTCCCTCCAACCTACAATACAAACACTGAAAGACCTACTAACAGGTGCTTGCGATGTGCATCATGTGTGGTGATTTAAACCAGAGGGACTCCTGTAACTTTTAAAGCAAGAATAAATTCTAATACAAGCATTTACATGTCTATTCAGCCATTGTTCGGGGTTGTAAATGCAAAACATCCCTTTAATGTTGCTCAGATCCCAATGCTGAATAATCCTTGAGACATGTTGATCTAGCAGGTTTTCTAAGAGCAGTCATTGCAAGCTTTAAATTTAAAAGCAAAATAGAAAGTGCGTGGCTCTCTCATTAGCTGATTAAGATCAAACAGGGTTAACCACAGTGATTAAGCCTGATGAGGTATCTTAAGCCCCAGACCTTTACAACAGTAATACCTCCTTTTAGCATAACTTGTAATTTGTCTATTAACATTGCCATGTCTTAATTATCATTGCTGTGAATCCTGTTTGTTTGCTAACAAATGCCCTCTAATCATCAATGAACCAGATGGACCCGACACCCCTGTGCTGACCGTCGACAGACCAAAAAACTGTGTGGGGAATGGGGACGTGTTGGTAGGTCAGACGTTACGTCTCACCTGCGTATCGACCTCTCTGCCCCCCGCCCTCTTCTCATGGCAACATAACGGACAAGCAGTCTCATCCAGCCAGCCGGACAGTGGGGTGCTCAGCCTTCAGACTTTTTCCACCAATGACAGCGGCCAGTACACGTGCGCTGCTAGAAACGGCATCACCGGAGGCACATCGCAGCAGTCCGCTAACGTGGCCATCGTAGGTGAGCTATGGTGAAAAGTGACCTCTCTGTGACTGATAATGATGACAGTTGGTTTTGTGAATCTGTCGCTGTATCCGTCTTCAGGACAGCAACAGGACAGAAAGTGTCCTGAAAGATTGATTTGATGAGAATATGGTCAAAGTCATTCAGTAACCCATTCTTTCTTTATTTTCACTTCTTTCCCCCTGTCTCTTTCTACTTATATTACTTCATCATTCTTTTTTTAGAATCGTACCCTCCTCTCCTTTATCTTCTTTTTCTTACCTTCCTTTTTTCTGTCTGAGCTCCAGACTCATTATCTTTATTAATTCTCTCCCCTATGACACCTTTCTTTCTATTTCAGATATATGTCTCAGTGGAGGGGAAGTTGCAGGGATTGTGATTGGCTGTTTTCTGGCCATCATAATCCTTGTGATCCTCATCGTGTTCCTTGTTATTCTTATGCGAAGGAGAAGTAAGTTTGTGTAAACACTAATATTGTGCTTGTGTGTGTGTGTGCTTTTAAACTGACCTTTTTATGCTCTCTCTTTCTCTCTTTGCTTTATCTCAAAATAGAAAAGGGATGTTTTCTTGCATTAAGGTAACATTTTATCATTATTTTTCCAGCACAGCAACAACAAGGGAATACTATGGTTGTTCAGAAGACAAACCCAAATCCAAGGCCGGTGGTAAGTATTGATTCTTTAGAATTAACCCATATTACTACATCTTTTTATTTTATTTGTTGCTTTTCCTTCTTTAATGTCTTAACTTTTTCTCTCACCAGTCTCCGAATCCACAAGCTGTAAGCCATTTGGATCAAGGTCCTCAACCTCCCCTCTATACACATGGCCCAGGCCGCTTATCCAGAACCCAGCATGAAAACAGCTCGCGCACACAGCCGCTGAATGGGCTGCATAATTCCAACACACACCAACACAATGGCCAAACTCAAACAAATAGACTTCTAAACAATGCTATTCAGAACACTAATTCAGATCTGCACAATGGCATCGACAACCCGGCTTTTACGAACACCGATGCTCAGAATGCAAACGCATTCTTAAACACACAGCAGCAGCAAAATCCTAACATTCTCATCCAGACCAACACCGGCCAGGGCGGCACCCAGCCACCAGCATTTCAAGTCAGTCTCAACACGCTGCCACACTCTGCACAGTCAAACAACAATGCACAAATGCCCACCATTCATGTTAATCTCAACTCCTTTCCGACCAATGGCCAACAGGCTCAGCAAGACGGTTCATTGCCGTTTACAAATCCAGCCAACAATACTGCTTTACAAATGCAACACAACCCAACACATACAAGGCAGTCAAACCCCACATTGCAAAGTGGTCAGCCCTATCCAAATGACCGTCAGCTGAATGCTCACGTGAGTCAGTCTGGACCTATCCCAACAGGATATACACACTTTAATAGTAATGCCACTTCTCAGAGAAATGCCAACACACAGACATACCAGCAAGACCCAGAGTCTCAAAGGAGGTCTGATAGGAACTCAAGAAGACATGAGACCAGTCCAAGCTCTACACGTAGGCAAATGCCTTGGGATCTCCTCAGAGGGACACCAGCATATCCCAGTGATACCTTTCAGACAACACCTGAATTCACTACGAACGGACGCAGCACGGACCATACAACAGGCCACGCCACACATTCGCCCTTACAAGAGGCAAGAACACCAAACAGATCTCAGCCTCAGAGTCCTCCCCGCAGAAGAACACCACCCAGATATGATCCACCATCAACAGACACAGACACGTGGAGCCATTCAGTTGATCCTCGACACCCTGAACCTGCCACTGTTACACAGCCTGAGCCCTTCCACCACACACAGAGAAGCCCACATACACAAAGGGAAAGGGCTCAGCGAGACATTAGAGACAGCCAGAATGCCCTCAGGCGGGAAACAACTCGCAGCAATAACCCCCAGGCACTGCCTGTCATGAGTCAGCAGGCCTCTGCAGGACACTCTGTTGTGCCACAAAGAACCACAGCACAACAGGGACCAGCTGCACCACAGAGTGCAGATACAAGAGCTTTGGCTGATCCTAATCACCTCCAACAGGCACATATGGCCCAGCAACAAATAGCAGCACCGGTCCAAACACCACAAGGCCCGGGCACACACACACAGCCTGCCATGCATGTTGCCAGTCAGCCTAACCGAGGGGTCACTGCACCAGCACCACAACCTTCTGCCCAGCTTAGTTCCAGTAACCTAACCCAAGCTGCGCTCAGAGCCCACACTGAGAGGGCTCAAGTATTTCAAAATCGCAGACAACAAACTCGGGCTGCACTGCATCATCCCGGTCCACAGCAGGCTCAAGCTTCAGTTGCCGGTGCTCAGCGCCCACCAACTCCCCCCCCTGTTATCCCCCTGGCTCAATTTCAAGCCCTCCCCAAGAATCGAAATCAGCACAAATCCCCAGCTAGAGGCCCACAGCCTCAACGTAACATGCCAGCGGCTCGGCAACACCCACAAGCACAACAGAGGCTGAGCCATCCCACCGTGATGCCAACCAATCATCATCACCTTCCTGGAAACGCTCACATGCATGTCAACGCACACAGGCATGGACATATTCATGCCCATGGCCATGGGCATCCTGCCCACTTCACCCACCCACGGCAGGTGAGTAAGACACTGTGATACACTGAAATGGTAGCCAACAGATGCCATATGTTTATTGACAGTACTGATTTCTAGCATGGGACTGTCAGATGTGTAGCTGCTGTGTGTTATAAGCCTCTCTATCTGCGCTGTCTCCAGAACAGATTGTACTTTAGTCTGTTGTGTGTTTGTCTTCAAGGATCTTGATGACATCTTTTAAAGTAGATTTTGTGTTGTTTTGTTTGAAATGACAACCAATCCAATGCTGAAAAAAAGGCCTCCAGTTTGGAGTTGCAGAACTGAAGCAGGCTTGTAAAGTAGCTCAGTGTGATAGAGGCTCTGCCTCCTTTTCTGAATGACATGTTGGCAATGAAGACCATGTTGTGTCTTTCCAGCAACAAGCCCACAGAGGAAGACCAAGATGATGACGGATGTCAGCAGGCTTCACTCTTCAACTGTCCCGCATGCACTGTCACAAACAAACAGCTGACAAACTTGATCTAATATTCCAACAAGCAGCCCTGACTGCACAGGGCTCAGCTAAAAACAATGGCTGTCATACCCTGGTATGTCAGTCCTAGCCATTTTTTTAAATCAGTTTTGTATTTTATATATAAAAAAACAAACCATCTGCCACAAGGAGATAAAACTCCTACTTTCCTTAAAAGCTATGAGAGGTCTTCCTAGCTAATTAAGCTAAATGATACCTAAATTACTGAAATCAAAATGCTCATCCATCAACAACACACATGTATTGGACTGTTTTGACTTTTGAAGCACCAGTCATGTATCAAAATTTGCACAGAAAAGTTCAGTGATCAATGGCTCAGGATCCAAGGTCACGCTTTATGAGTCATTCATCAACAAAGCTAACATTCCTGTGATGATGCACGAGAGGCAGCTGCACCTGATCCAACAGTGACAAGCAGCAAGTGAAAAGAGACCTGCACAAGATGGCGGCTGGGAACAATGACCGCTTTGAAGAAAGTAATTAGTGGTCGGGGGTGGTCTTGATTTACTTGAAGCTATTTATTTTGTGGCTTCTGTTTGCAGGTGAAACTTCTAAATTAAGAGGATTTGCCTCAGTGCTGCTCGAAAACAACGCTCAGCTTATTATGAGGGGATCCCACAAATAGATGGGTGCTTATTATTAAATGCTTTATGGGACTTAAATGACTTGGAAAAATAATCACAGCCGAGCATGAAGGAGGTCAGCACAAAGACTCGGGCTGCCGAGCTTTCTGCTGAGAAAGCAGTGGAATTATTTACTGGGTCAAAAGCATGTTGTTGCTGCGTTTACAGATTATGTATTTATTGGTGTATGATGATCTTAATTGTTAAACTCGGGGATATATATGAATGTTTTAGGCTGAACCAGCTAGAGTGAAGCCAGTAATGTTCTACCAAAGGCAGCGTGGAAGTGATCCAAAAACCTTTGCCACAAAGTTGGAGTAATTTAATAATAGTTTGATCGTAAAGTGTCAAATAGGTGTAATGAAACTACTGGAAAGAGGAGAACAGATGTGTCGGAAAATCTAAAGGATTGTGTTCGGCCTTGCTGAACACAAGAAAGTGAAGACTAGAGTTGTCCATGCATAAATGTGATTATAAATGACCTTAAGCTTTACATTTAAAACCAGTACAAACAAATAAAAAATCCACCTGGTGGCTCCAGGTAAACACCTGCAGCATACGATTACTGGCATGAAAGCCTGTTTCAACATACAGCTGCTACAAGCACATTGCTTATCTTTACTCCTTGCGAGGGATTTGTATTGTTTAGGGTTTATTAACTGTTTTCAGATTGGATCAATAATAAAGATTTGGGCCTTTTTTTTTACTTTTTCTTTTGTTTTTGTTTGTGTGTGTGTGTGTGTTCATGCAGCCTCAGAGGATTTTGATATCTGCCTGCTGTCACAGCAGGCTCACTTGTCTAGACAATTCACAAGAGAACACACACAACTTTCCTTTTTATGACTTTCAAAGAGAATGCAACCCTCCAAACATGATATTTTTTTTATTATTTTGTTTCTTTTTCGGAAAAAAAAAATCCCCCTCAAGCGTGTTGACAGCAAGTCAGTCCACAAAATCACTCATTTATTCTGGTGCTCCTTTGCATCACTGGCTGTTCGGAGTCTAGGCATATTTTTGCTCACTGTGTCTACAGTGCTAATTATTCATGGTGCCTGTGTACACCGAGTGCTGTTGTTGACTCTGCAGATAAATCTGTTCCTTGGCTTGTTGTGGAGGTGCAGAAGTGTATTTCGATCACAGCACCATCCGTCTCCCAATCCCCTGCTCCCACTTTTACGTCACCTCTGATGAACAGTCCTGCTGCTCACTATTGGAGACACTTCACGGTACTCTAGCGCTGTAATGAGGCGAGATGGAGTGCACTTGAATACCCATACCAGACAGGTTAGAAGCCTACCTGTTCCACATGAAAGCTGTGATTTATGAAAAGTTTGCAGCGGCTTTACAAATTAAGTACTTTGTATAGTACTCTGTGCCGACTGTCTTTGCAGTGAAGTGTGTTGTTTATGGCAGAAGCAGCTGAAATGAAATTGCAAGACATTTTGTAGTGAAAAACACAACACGGTAAACCTCAAAAGCTGATGTGGCCACTTTCCCTGGGACAATTTGCATGCAAATCTGCTTGTGTCGCCTTAGTGCACTGATTTACCGTGACTGCCACAAGTAATTGTAAATGTTTACGGATCCCTTTGGAAGCATAAATTAAAGAGAAATGAAACTCAAGTGCCCTACATGCAAATAGTCTTTTAAAAAATCTTTTTTTTCATTAATAGTGGTTTCCAACCTGCAAACTTTCCTCGCTTAAGGTGTAGAGATCAAGTGCTGATTTTACTCAGGTAACTGTGATAAAAGAACTATTTAATATAGCAGGATATCCAATATGCCCTAATCCAGTTTTAATTGAAATCCCCTTTAGCTCAGCAGACACATTATTTCTCTTTTACATATCTTGACAGCATTTTACGGCTTGGAAATAACACAGGAGATGCTGTGCAACAGAATGAATAGAACAGAACATAATTAAATGCAGCCAATTAATTCCACATGAGGAAAAGAAACAAAACTGATGACATATTTTTTTCCTTCACAGCACCGACGGTGCTTTTCCAAGGAAAAGAAAAGGATCATGCACAGGAGCTCTCTTTAGCTAACATAATCACTGAAATTAACCAAAGGCACATTGTTAGTATTAATATTCTCACACAGGGTTTTTAACCCTGGTTTTCTTCACCCATCCACCCATCCATCCATCCATTTTCTACCACTTCTCCCTGAACGGGGTCATGGGGGGGCTGGAGCCAATCCCAGCTGACATCGAGCAAGAGGTGGGGTACACTCTGGACAAAACACCAGTTCACCACAGGGTCAACACACACAGACCACCAGACACACACACACACTCACTCCTGTTGTCAATTTAGAGTCTCCAATCAGCCTATCCCCAGGGTGCATGTCTTTGGACTGTGGGAGGAAGCTGGAGTACCTGTGCAAACTCCACACAGAAAGGTTACCGGTTGGACCCCCGCCCCAGCCGAGGCTCAAACCAACCTTCTTGCTGTGAGGCCACAGTGCTAACCAACTGCACCACCGTGCAGCCCTTCTTACCTTATACTGTATAAAACATATAACTAAAATATGGCATCTGTGATTAAACTATGCAAACAACTTAAGAATCAGAATCAGGTTTATTGCCAGGTAATTGTCATTACGAGGAATTTGTCTTGATTTGCCAGTGTCTACATAAATTACATAAAGAAATGTGAAACCTGTGAAATATGACACAAGCAGGTGCTGAGATGACATAAAACTGAAAAATATTTAAAGAGGGAGAAAGAAAGAAAATGTGTGTACATAAAATACAACGCCTTAAAATTTGATTTAATTTAATTTAATTGTAATTTTAATGTTAAAAACAGGACAGAGACTGTCTGTAAGCTGCTCTGGATGCTGGAAATCATGTGCCAAAACTCAGACTTCACGTGTCCTCACCCACAAGGGGGAGCCACCTGAGAGGACTTTTGGTTCGTATTGATTACTGTGAAACATTTTTTAATGCTCCTCTAGGCCTCGACCATCTGTGCAACTTTGGTGGAAAGCACTGAAATTGAAACCCACTGGCAGAGGTATTTTTATCAGTAGAACTGAATTTCTAAAAACACACATAAAATTATACGAAGCAACAAGGAAATCTTCTTGTTTTATTTTCTGTTTCTTATTTTCCCCAAATGTTTAAAGGTGAACCGCTGCCTTCAGGGATAGAAATCAAACACAGTTTTGTTTCTATCATAACCTTTTGTTGAAACTTTTGAGCGTATCATGTTGTGTTTAATGTTTTCGTCACGCTCTCCCTTTTAAATAAAGATAAAGAATCTGTTTGATTCCTGTTTTGCAGAAAACAAGTCAGGAAAAACTCATGTCCTTGAGAAAATTCTGCGTATTAAAGTCTTTTCAACTGATTTAATATGTGGAACTAAAATGCAGTAATAAAAAAATATCAGAGATTATCCTGCAGCCATACATGATTTCTCTTTTTTAAGAAGCAGAATTGTTAAGCTGGAGATAACAATCATTTAAGCTTAAATGTAGGTAACACGATACTGATATACGCATTCTCATCCCCCACTACCACACTGACACCAAAATTCACACCAGTGTATGTCAGAGAAGCGCAACACAGTTTAATAAAAAGTTAAACCTCAAAGGGGATGTACAGTATATAAAAAGCATACTTTTTAAAAAAATGCGGATCTTGATTGTTCTTGAAAGTAAATCAGATGAGGGGAAAGGAGAAACATGAGCCTGCATGCAAGTCGGTAAAACATGCATCAATAGAGAACATGATTATATACATTCAGTGTAGCTTTAATAGTAAATATGAGTTTGTTTAAGATGGATTTCTGCTGAATTTATACTGAATTCCTCCACCTCTCAGTTCCCCTTTGTGGATGTTGACAAACTTGTTTCTCATTTTTCACAACATGAATGTTGCAAAATGTAATTGTGTCAAAATATTTCCTAAAAATATGAAATGAACCGTCTGTCTGTGCACAGCACGGCTGGCTCTGAGCTGTCAGTCACGTTGCCCAAACATAACATTTACATGTCTGAATGTGGAGGTTAGCATTGTAGCAATACCACAAGCTGAAACGGCTCGTGCAAGTCTCGTCTGAAACCTTTGACGTGCATCAAGCTTTAACAGCTGCACAGTGGCGTGGTGGTTAGCACTGCAGCCTCACAGGTTGCTGGTTTGAACCTTGTCTTGGACAGTGGCCTTCCTGTGCAGAGGTCTGTGATGGACTGGGCGGCCAGTACAGGGAGTACTCTGCCTCTTTCCCATTAATTGCTGAGGTAGGCTCCTGTGACCCTGGACTGGATTAAGTGGTATGAAAAATGAATAAAAATTTTGTAAGCATATTTCATAATTCGTTCTAACAAACTTAACTTTTATGAAGTGAAAAAAATCTAGTTATTTTAATCAAATGTTTTGTAACTTTAACACAAGAGATGCAAACAAACCCCCTCGTGTGCTGGACTGTACAACCACATTCCATAGTTCTACACAAGCAATCATACCAACCAGAGGTGGTTGTTATCACATGATCAATCCAGTGAAGAATCTGCAGCCAGGTTGCTTGATAGTCTTCTTACAGCGTCTTCATTTTGTGCTGAGGCGGGGTACACCTTGGACAGGTCGCCAGTCCATCACAGGGCCAACACACATAGACAAACAACCATGCACACACACACACACTCACTCCTATGGGCAATTTAAGTCTCCAATCAGCCTATCCCCAAGGTGCATGTCGTTGGACTGTGGGACGAAGCCGGAGAACCCGGAGAGATGCACAAATGCATGTTGTGTTTATTTAATAGCAAGAGATTCTGTCACAGTTTCAGTGTTGAGTAAGAAAACTTGTTAACCAATATCAATATTTAATTCTTCTTTTACAAACAACCCATTTAAGAAATCACTTTACATATAAATGAACACTCAATAACTAGCTTGTGCCATAGTTTAAGACTTCAGATGTCTTTGAGTTTAATTTCCACTGTGGTTCCACTCTAACTATCTGTTACAGCAGTTCTAGGAGGGTATGGGTATTCATAGATGTCTTCATTAACACTTAAGTGCTCTTATCGGCTTATAATGAATTCGAGTGTGAAATTCTGCTCAGAAATTAAAAACGAAATTCAAATAAAGTGTTGCTTTATAAAAAAGTGCTTAATAGTTCTGAATAATGCTTAAATATAATTGGCTAGATGGGAATTCTTCGCTGATCTATGCTTGGTGCTGTTTATGATCATCAGGGGGATTTGATGAAAGGAAAAATTTGCAGGTTATTTCTTTGAATATAATGAGAGTAAACCATTAGATGAAATCTGAAAAGCCTATCTTTGTTGATTTATTCTTTACAAAATAAAAAACATAAATGGCCTTCTGGTTGTGTGTGTGTTTTGGGGCTTTCTTTCCTTAATTACTTTTTCTTCACCCGACGTCAGTCACGGACACCGCTTCAGGCTGTGCAAACCTGTGATGAGCTTCTGTAATTATTTCTGGCATTCAAGATGTAATGATTAGACAGAAAACATCTAGTACTGAAAGCTAACATTGTTTTGAAGACCTTGAGACAACTGAACTGTTCCCGTTTAGTTTTGCTCTATGAAGGAGCTCAGAGATATTTGTGCCTTTAAAATGCCACTGCAGCGTCATGTGACCTGATGTTAAGCAGGCCTCTCGGGAGTTAAATGTGACATTTACAAAAATGCTGTTTGGTTTAGATTCACCTATATAAAATTGCTCTCTATTATGTATTATTATTGTCTGAAGGATTTTAAGGGTCTTTGGGAGGAACCGTATTTGCTGACCTAAAATAAATGTGTTTTTTTGTCCCAAAGTCATGAAAGAATGAGCTGAATAAGCACTTCAAAGCTGGAGACAACATAGTATAAATTGTTTTTATTTATCTGTAGATTCTGCAGTGACAAGGCTTTAACAAAGCAGAGGACCTCAGTTATCTGTAAACTCAATAAAACTATTTTTTGATAATATTACATATTTGGCACCATCAGTATGTTTTTATGTTGATGTTAAAAAGTCACACAAAGATTAATAAAAGCTGCAATGATAATAAATATGTTTCTATTAATTCCCTTAAAAGCTTGTGTTCCTATAATCAGTGAATGAATAATTAAGGATACAATGATTTCCTGCTTTCCTCCTGATTTCCTCCAAAACAGAAGATAAAGGAAGATGAAAGAACTTTAAATAACAACAGTAGTCCATAATATTGTATTAGTGTATTTCCGTAACAACAGACCTTTAAGTTAAAGTCACAGGACCCAACGTGGGACTATTTTTTCAATCCCACGTTGGGTCCTGTGGTTCCTGTGGGACCCCAGTCCCAATGCGGGACTCTACCGAAGGCATGAGTTAGCAGTCAAAGATGTTGGTTATTTTACTTACTTCAGTAAAACGTAATATATCTAATAGTAAAATAAGAGTTTTTAATTGTTTGACTCTGATGATAAAGAAAATCCTATTGTGTGAAAAAACACTGGCTTTAATACATTATGTTGATATGATATCTGTAGTGTAAGTAATAGACAATGCAACACATTTAACAGATTTATTTTTACTCCTGTGTTTCTTTGCTAAAATACTGTATGTTTGGAATGGCCACTGTGTTGATATCCGGTTGATAGCATGTGATGTCATGGTGCTTTAAATGCAGTTGTAACTTGATGCTCCATGCTAAAACACGAGGTTATAAAACTGCGGTTTCTCAAGAATAAATAATTATTTGTAGCTTGTATAATTTTTATGGTTTTTAAAAGTCACAAATTTAAATCCTGGCCTTGGATGAAAGCTCATTTTCAGTGTTATCCTTTTGTGTCTGCTAGTGTGGTTTTGTTTTTTAGTATATTGGATGGCATCTTCATTCCAATCGACCCTCCGGTATAAGTAAAGTTACTTTGACCCTTGCAGTTTGTACCTAAAAACAAACCTATGTTGTTAAGGACACATGATAAACCCAAGAGGTACAATACTGGTACATAAAATGGTACCCTAAATCCATTGTACACCCAAAGGCACAAGGAGGTTTTCACAGTGTGTTGATACATTTAATCTATAATAATATTAATATTAAGTAATTTAATTTCTTGGTTCTAAAGAGACCTCACTGATTTTTATGTTATTTCTTTGTTTGTAGTGCTTAATTGTGTTCCTTTTATGAATCAACTGCTCATACAGTAATCATTAGTAAAAGTAACGCCAATTATGTGCAAAAGTATTTTCTATAGTTGTTTTTTAATCCACATTTTTTAAAGAAAGACAATCAAGCAAAATATTATCATGAACAGGGCGCTGGTTCAACTAGCTGCACCTAAGTACTGTTCAATTCTTGAATTGGCTGTATTTGAATACTGAATTTCCATCTGGAGATGAATAAAGTATTTTTGATTTGATTTGATAACAAAAGCTGCTGCTGTGGGGTCACCAGCAGCTGACTTCTCATCTAAATGCTCTCAAACACACGTTCCCCATTGACAGTCATTAAAATTCGACACTATATTAACATAGAACTAGCTGCCTTTCCCGGCTGCACGGTGGTGCAGTTGGTTAGCACTGTGGCCTCACAGCGAGAAAGTTGCCAGATAGAGCCTCGGTTGGGGTGAGGGGTCCAACCGGGAATCTTTCTGTGTGGAGTTTGCATGTTCTCCCCGTGTTAGCGTGGGTTCTCCCCGTGTTAGCGTGGG
>JBAMHV010000006.1:6655679-6672687 GCA_037177535.1 Pseudomugil gertrudae | reverse complement strand
CGTGGGTTCTCTCCGGGTACTCCGGCTTTCTCCCACAGTCCAAAGACATGCACCTTGGGGATAGGCTGATTGGAGACACTAAATTTACCATAGGAGTGAGTGTGTGTGTGCATGGTTGTGTGTCTGTGTGTGTTGACCCTGTGATGGACTGGCGACCTGTCCAGGGTGTACCCTGCCTCTCGCCCGATGTGAGCTGGGATTGGCTCCAGCCCCTCTGTGACCCCGTTCAGGGAGAAGTGATAGAAAATGGATGTATAGCTGCCTTCATTTAACTGCATAACAGAGGTGTTTTTAGTTAATGTATTTGTGTTGAGCAATTTCGTGCTCTGATCAGAGGAGATGTGACTTTTAAGTGAAACTGACAACCAAGAATGAATGTATGCCTCCATGTTATGGCTCTGGTCCAATAGGAGGTTCCTTTCATCTTGCCAATCATACACTGTTTGATAAAGCTGTCAATTTAACTATTTGCCCAGATAATGAAGTGTATTTTAAGTCTTTTTAAAAAAATCTTTTCAGACATTTTTAATCACACGATCTAAGCTTCCTTCTACGTGGTTTGGCAGCTTTAAGCTATTCAGTTTGGTATATTTATTTACAGTTAAGCTGTACATTAAAACATAAACCCTACGGCGTTTTGTTTTTAAGACTTTGAAACACAGCTGAGTAACTGGAAGAGTTTTTGTGTGGAAGCCAGAAAGAAAGCTCTGATTTTGTGAAGGATCCAACTGGGTTATAAATAAAAACAGACCATTTGTAGCTGAAATGAAATAAAGATCAAATAGAATATAGTAAGGCAGACTTCAACAACTCATGCAAACAGTCAACAAGCCACTTCATGTTTTGCATCTTTATAATTTTCCACTTCATTAAAAAGTGTCACTGAAATGAACCAAATATTATTTCAGACCCACAGAAATTAAGGCCCCTCTAAAAACAAACCCAACATCATTGATATTGCCATGCTTTTACAAAAACTCTGCAATTTCTCTGCAAAAAAATCCAATAAACTCCCCTGACTGGTTCTATTCTACTGGTGTGCGGGTTGGCTTTGTTCCCTGTTGTAGAAGAGGTTCCACTCTGTCTTCATACATGTGTTTACAATAACGCACAACCAATGAAATATTAATTGCTCATATTTTTCAAATGAAAATCAAACAGTTTGAGGTTTGTCTTTAGGTGTTTCTGTGCAAAAGGCATTTATTTAAATATAATGAAATAGGTTAGTTAGTATGGGCAGAGTGCCAGGGATTTAGTTTTTCTTCCAAGCCTCTTATTTAATTTTTTCACACAGATCTCTGTCATCCAACAGTTGGTCTTTGGACTCTTTTTTTGTCATTTTTATTAGGACTCCCTGCATAATGCACAGGGTTATTTGTTTTTCAGCACAGCAAGCTTTATTTCATGGATAAGTCTAACCGTGTTGGCCAGAAAAACACTCCAATAGCAATATGTTAGCTTAGCAGCAACTAAACTCTTCTGTTGGGATGAGAGAATTATGTTGTCATTATTTTCCTTCTGCCACAAACACAAGGAAGCTTATAGGTTCATGCTCTGGATATTAACAGAGGGATTAACAAGAAGGCTTCTGGGATGTGCACGTCCATGAAGCACAGAGCAGCAATCTCTTCATTGTTGATATATCTCCTTGATGTAAGAGACTTAACTTTTTATTTCAAAAGCTTTGAGCCATGACCGGGCCTTGCAATCATTCTTTAACACATCACCTGAAAGTCCACAGTCTTGTTTCAGACATGTTGCTGCTCTCTGATTTAAACCAGAATCTGTGATGATAAGCAGCAGTGGATTCTGCAATATGTGGGTCAAACACATTTGTCTCTCAATTTTTTCTAATTTTTACTTATTTTAAATTAGTATTATACACATTTTTTCAATGGTATTTTAAAAGCATTGTATTCTGGATCCCTGTGATGGATTGGCAACCTGTCCAGGGTGTACCCTGCCTCTCGCCTGCTACACTCCATAACCCTGTTACCTGGAATTAAAATAGAAAATTAATTAATTAATTAATTTATTCTGGTTGTTCAGCTGTAAAGCATCTATGTGTTTTGAAAAGCCAACTAAAAATTAAATAAAAACATAAAATAATAATAATAATAATAATAATAATAATAACAACAACAACAACAACAACAACAATACTAGGCAAGGCAAGTTTATTTGTACAGCACCTTTCATGTACAAGACAACTGAGATTGCTTTACATTGAAACAGAAAAGCATAAAAACAGCAGAAATCACAATAAAATCATAAATTAAATAAAAGTCTACTACTACTACTACTAATAAAAATAATTAACTTTACTAAAAGTTTGGAAATGTTTAAAATGTTTATATAAGAAAATCAGTTAAATACAATACAATAATTTAACTAAATGAATAAATAAAAACAGTAACGTATTTGATTAAAAGTATTCTGCTGTTGGAGTAGCAGGTTGTGTACTGTTTTGCCCCCCCTGTATGTTAACTTTTATTATAGACAAACTGTGACACTTCTCTTTGCATGACAAACAGCAGAATAATAACATTGACAATCTGTCAAATGCAAACCCAGAGAGTAGGTAGTGTGTGATTGATGACTATTGAGAACCCATCGTGAGCCCATGTAGTGAAGAAGTCAACATAGTCATGTCGGTTTCAGAGGATTTCCACTGGTTTTCTTTACTCGTGTACAGATTTCCACTGATTCTTTGAGCCTTGTGACTATTTTATGCACAGATGACAAAATACCCCATTCCTTTACAGTTTTACATTGAAATTCAGATGAACTGTTTTTCAATAATTCATCGTCGCCATTTGAACCAGAATGTGAGAGCAGGGAGAGGATTCAGTGCATTTCTTCTAAAGGATTTTCTTCTGTGCTCTTTTTAAAAGCTCATTCATGACGCTGTCCCAAACTGCAAAGCCTTTCCAGCCTTTGCTACATCTGTTCCTCATTTATCAAACACAATATGATTTGTTTATTTATGTTTCTCTGCCTGTTTAAGTTTCTTTACAAACACGGTTTTAGTGTAGCCAAAGATTTTAAGAATTACATTTATATCACTTTGTCATAATTTGGGATTTTATAGTTAATAACCAGAAAGCATGAAAAAGAATAAAATGAGAAGTTGGGAAGATATTGAGTAGATTTTCCCAGTGAGGCGCCCCTTAACAACAACTGACTCAGAATCTATCTTGCATCCTGCCTTTACTCTGAAGTCTCTAAATATAGGAAAAATCACTACAATGTTAACTTGTCTCATGACTTGCTCAGCTTTCTTTCCTTCTAATAATGATCTCTTGCAATTCTTTCAATCAGCCACATTCAAAACGGTCGGTTTGGAGGATGAATAAAGAGTAAAATCAAACCAAAGTGCTAAACCACAGAACCAAACTCAAACCAGGCAACAAATAAAGGAAGCCAGACAGTTTTTAACTCAAGCAGCTGGTAGCTAATAAAATTAAGGTATGCCTGGTAAAAAGAAAAACAAATACAATCCATATTGGTCTAGCCCATCTGGCCTTAACTTACAGTGTAGACTTAATTTCTGTTAAGCCAGATGGCTTAACTGGGGATGATGCCCCAGCTGATTGCCTGTCTTAAATAGCATAAAAACTCCCTTTCTGTAAGCTGCTTTCTCACCCAGGGGGTATGGTGTAGACACCATTTGAGTGTGGCAAAACGCCACATTTAGCATCCAAGCAAACGGCTATAATCTGTGTACAGGCCAGTTCCTGACATTTGGACCATTTTTGACCAGTACAATGCCACTTCTGAGCCATGGGTGCAAAAAGTAACTGCGATTAGAACTTAATGTATTGGCTGTGGATTTCTCTGGAACAAATGATAACCTGTATTATTTAAAAAACAGTGTGCGTTAGAATTAGGTGGCCATATCATGTTTAGTGTGCTGTGATAACCTATGTCTGTTGATAGGAACATAGCTTTGTGTATAAGCAAAATAAAAAGCTGAAAAATTTAAATTGAAGCCAAACAAGCTCAGTGTAAAATCTGGTTTAGATCAGCAAAATGGAGTTAAGTCCAGCTCTACTATCACCACATGAAGAAAGATGCAGAGTTAAAGGAGGAATTACGTCTTTCTAAGTGAACCCGTGAACATCTTTTCATATGCAGTGTAGTAAACGGGTCATTTTTCAGCCCACCAGTTCATGAAGTCTTCCATAAGTTAGCATGACACCCAGAATCTGTTTCAATTTGTTGTGCTCTACCGTCACGGCCTGCTAACTTCACCAGGTGTCATCATCATGCAGCATACACACATCAAATATGATGTCCTTGCTTGGATCATCAGCCTATAGAAGTGTGCTCTGCAGTCAACTCAGATGATGGTAAAATTGCATTGTGCTCTAGTGCTTAAAGATGAAGGAACAGACTAAAGAATAAAAGCATGTAAATAGATTAGGAAACCTATGATTGGCTTTGCAAAGCCCGAAATAGGCCCTAAAACACCACAAAAACTCAGGGACCTGATATAGACCTGAGAAAAAACACAAAAATACAGGTTTTAAGTGCAAGTTGTTATTGTAACTTAGTTATAATTCTCATTTCATTCTAAACTCAAAACAGTTTTTACAATGTTTTATTTATTAATTCTATTTAAACAAAAATCTCGTTATTGTTGTGCATTTTATTACTAATAAATATAGTAATTACATCAATACACATTTTTATTTACTAGAATATATTTTAACAGAAGTAAGATAGAGAAAAAAAAGAGTGTTGGTGTGTTAGTTACTTCAACTAAAACTTTTTCAGTTAATTTCCTTCCTCTTTCTCTGAAGATTCAAGGAAGCCAAATCTTTACTGACACCATTTACAGTAAATGAAGGGGGCCAAGCACACACTTGTGTAGGCTTTATTTCCTCACATGACTGCTTTCAAACTCCCCCACTTGTTTTCTAAAAGGCTGCTGATAACACAGCAAAGCAGCCCATGCTTGAGCTCTTCAACGACAAATTCAGTGTGATGCTCTGCTAATCACGGCCATGACAAGTGAACTTCAAACTGGCCTTTCCCACTGAGACAAAGCAAAAGAATGGAGAAGCAACTGGTTTGTTTACTGGACAAAATAATGTAGACGTGTGGATCTGGAGCTGTTTTTCTAAGGCAATACAATATTTTTCAATTAACATTGCAGATTCGTTAGGCTAATTTTCAGCCTCTCAACCTTTTTAAGTATCCTCAGACTTTACAGGACACTAAAACAGCCCATTAAAAATCTCATTAATTTATTTCATTTCCAGTTAGTCGCTCCATTAAGCATCACAGCTCAACCTTTCCTCAACCTCTGGAACGCCAAAGAGGCATGGAAATAAATCACAAAGGGTTCGTATCATTTAGGAAAAATGAAAAATTAATTTTTCTGAATAAAAGTATTTTCCTCTGAGATAGTTTTGATTAATTTTCCATTAGTGTTTTTTTGATGCATTCGTACCAATATTTCCTACAGTATCTTTTCTTCAGCTGCTTCAGGAACCAGACTGCTGCTCTGAAGGCGTCTCTCTGAAACATGACATATCCTTATGTTATTCTGTCCGTCCCACATATTCTTGTATCTGCTTTGTCTAAGTATTTTGAGTGCTTGCAAAACAACGTATCGTGGGTGTGGATGAGTTGCAGCTGGTCCACCATGTTTTTATGATGCTCAACTTACACGCCGCTACGGGGAAAATCCCTGGTTTCCCTTTGACACACACACACACCTGCAACACATGCCTGGAATTCAAATCTTTGTTTTGCACAATTAATAGCATATAAAAAACATGAGAGAATAAGTAAGCCTTTGTAAAGTCGGAAGGCGACAGCCCCGTAGTTTTACAGCGGTTACTCCCACTACAGCTGCAGCATTACACATTTTGTTAACAGGGATGACTGTTTCAGACAGCATTGCTGTGTTGTACTTGTGGTTTCTGGCAGTCAGACAGATAATGTAACATCAGTACCTGTCACAGACCAGTTGCAGATAGGTTTATGGAATAAAACTGCAAACTCAGAGTTGGGAAAGGTTCTGGTTTGGTCCAAAGCACGTAACGTACACGAGTTCCTCAGCTTGTGTCTACATGGCATTTTGTAATGCACCTCGTCACATCACTGTCACATATGTTTTAATGTAATATCATGATAAAAAAAGTTAGGCTGTTCAGGCACTAACACTTTGTTCAGAGAAAGAATGGCAAAATATAACAGTATAAAAAGTGATGAGGGAAGAACAGTGCTTAAAGTATTTGTACAAACTGTTATCTAACCTAAATGTGAGTTTCAAAAGGAAGTGCCCTCGAGCAGAATGAAAAGTGTCTGACAGACTCGACAGCTTTGTAATATTAGAAAAGTTCCCAGAATCTATTAGATGTTGAATAGATGATGGACAGGCAACCAAAAGATCTAAAGAATGAGTTTCCTCACTAGCAAACTTTGACATCTTTGCACATAAAAATAGTACAAATACATTATATTAACTGTGGAGTGTCTGTAAATGGTAAATTATGTTTAAAACTGTGTTTATATGGTTGGATTTCTCCTCCTCTGTGTAACTTTGTGCATTTTGCCTCAGTGTTCAGTTAGAAATTATTATTATTATTAGCAGTGACAGTCCGACACTCACTGGCATCGTTTTCAGGCTTTGTCTGATTAAATATCATTTAGATATGTTCTTTTGAGTTTTATGAATTTATTTGCATGTACATTTTAATACTGGTATTGTTTCTGTTGTTTGGGTTTGGTCTTAAATTCACCCTGTCTATGTAAAAGGACTACAGATTACAATTAGCTTGTGGCTAAAGGTAGGTGCCTCATATACAAACCTTAATATGTAAAAAGTACAATGTCCTTTGTAAATACTGTATATATTTTTGATGGTGATATCTTGCAAGCAAGAAGCTCATTTTCAGATAATTGCAAGCTCATTATTCGGACCATCTTAAGAATCTGGCCTTAATTTTCTCAAGATAACCATCTGCTGTAACATATTATCACAGCATAATAAGCTTTGTGTTCTCAAGATGTAAAGATGAGCTGGAAAGTGATCAGCATCAAATATAACTGGTAATTGTTGCAGTAAGTAAAAATTTATTAAAGTGAGCTAAAACATGCATGTGTTATTCAGTTCTTACCAGGATTCTTCTTAATGCCGTCATGTTGAAAACGCACTTCTTAATTTATAAGAAAATCATAAATATTGATTGATGTTGATTGAAACATCAACTTGATGCAGCAGTTGTCATCTCAAGATAATGCAAGCGATAACCACAATGTTAAAATTATTATGTTACATATTTGTCCTACATGGCTGCTCACAAAGTCTTTTACATCCTAAAGTTAATTGATAATTTTGGTGTTGATGCCTTACTAAAAAGTAGGTGAATATAAATTTTAATAAACAAATAAAGATTTGTATAGCAAAAGTACAGCATTTAGCTTTAATGCAGGTCTACTGCCCTCCTCCTACTACAATGTAAATGATAACTCTGACAGAAGGGACCTGTGTTAACGTTTAGGATGGAGGACTTGTTCACATTTTCAGTGTTTCCTTAAAAGTATTTTACCAATAGGAGTGTTAGTTTGGTACGGAAGCGTTGTACTACGGAGCTATGTGGTATGTTAAATATAAGACATACAAAAATAATACTAATAAAATAATACTAACGAATATATAAAAAACTTGTTGTTTCGGAAAGCTCTTCCTTTACCTCTATTTCTAATTTCTTATTTTTGTCAGTATGTTAAAAGCTGATTACTTAATAGGGAAATTCTCATTGATCATACAGTGCATGCTTCAAGTTACATACTTAGTGTTTTTATAAGTTTTTCCACAGGAAACATCAATGTGAAATTAATGTTTTGGCTCTAATACCACTTGAGAAGATAAGAAAGGATTAAATATGGAACATAAAAGTGTCAAATTGAACTCTCTGCTTATGTTTCTTTGCATTTGTTCTCTGTCTCTTTCCCAAAGGCTGAATTGCCTTTGCCTTACGACTGAAGCGAGCTGTCCTGCAGTGATGATGAAATATCACCAAGTATTACAGAAAATTTTGTGGCCAGATAGTATTTTTTTCTAAACTCGCTGATGTCACTCTGTAAAACCAGCTCTTACAGCGGAGCGCCCCAGCTTGCTTAATGCAGTCAGATTGACCAAATTTATGAGAGGAAAACAAAATCAACTTCAGACACAAACACAATTTGTGTTTGCTCACATGTCTAGTGTGCAGAGGAAGTGGAGAGGGTTTTTTACATGATAGCAGCAGCAAGAAGTGACATGGTGAAGAGGATTAATATCTAATATGGAGACAGGTCAGGGAGAAGCAAAACATCAAGAAGTCACACATGGGAATTGAGTGTTTAAAGGCTAAGCTCAAGTGAAACTAGCTTAGACTGATTACACACATTAAGCAACATCAAACGAATTCTGCACACCCCTGAGTCATTGTTACTTCAAAAGCCTTCGTCTATGACTTTGTAAAACATTAACAAGGTCTACTTGCATCTCATGCGTCACCTGTTCAAGACAAACTTGAACCCCTTCCCCCCCAAAAAAAACCCCAAAACAACCTCTGACATCTCTGAGTATTTCAGCTGCAGAATACTAAATCATCTTGCAGAGGAAGCCCTTATCAGTGTCCTTTGAATGAGCTGCAAATAAGTTGTGGTTTTAATTTTTTTATGTGACAAATATGACTAAACAAACAGCAAGCCTCTGTTTAATAACCATATACCTGGCTCTGCTGCCTTCACCACATGTTGCACAGGGAGGGACAGTTCTTACACCAGGTTGCACTTTTTCTCTTGTTCACAAGGCTTTCATGAGGAATCATTGGACACGGATAACAAAATTTAATTACCTACAATCAAAAGGAGTTTGCAGAAGACCAATTGGAGAAGATGTGCTGCAAGAAAGGCTAGTGGTTACCCGGGAAACCGTGTTTAGTGATTATGAGAGGTAAACTGCAGCTGTATCCCTAATAATAATTTCTATTATCTGCACCACATGTTTAGATTATCATGTAAATAAGGGGACGTGCCGGACTACAGCGGGTTGGAGCTGAAGCCTGGTAAATTTATGAAATCAAACAAGACAGCTGAGCAATCACTACGAGCTGATGTGTCAAAAAAAGACAAACAAAGCAGAGGTAAGCCACAATAACCCTTGTAATTCCTTTTAAATGTATTGAAATTGAAAACCTGTGGAGGTGGAGTGCAGCTTTGTGACTAACCACTACTGCGGGCAAAGAGGAAATCTTTATGTTGCTTAAGTTAGTGTTTCTTTATTGGTTTCGTAAGTTTCAGCTACGAACCAGAAATAAAAACACACTTCCTCTTGCTTAGCGATTGAACTATAAAAGCTGAATCTTTGTCACACCTCTTTCATTTGATGCAGCTCATTGATAACAACGGTAAGTCACTAGCTTTCTTCATATCATACAACCTGTTTTTTTTTATATTTGAAACAAGGAAAGTGTTTTAAGGTCAGCAAATAGTAAAACTAAGCTGTGATGCTCTGAGACATTCATTTTCCAGTTAACTCATTAACTTTATGAGAGCAATCATTGTCACAGCATATTTGTGGATATACCGATGACAGGGACTTGGAGTTAATGATAAAATAACTGTATTTACAACACGATGCAAGCAATGACATAGTTTTAAGTTAGTATATAAACTTTCCAAGGCCAAAACATTTGACTTCTCATTCCATAAATTCTGAATTAAGAATAGGGAAATAAATGAAGAACCAATAGAAGGTATACAGCTTATAGTTTTATCCATGATTGAATGCTTTCTATGGTCTTTCAGTTCTTGTGCTAAAATGTAATGTATGGAAATAATAGTGCGTATTTAAAGTGTCAAATGAACTGTAGTTTGAAGTACTTTGCGGTGCAGCGCAGTAATCATTTAACACAGTAATGTTTTTCCTTTATCTGCAGAGCTCAGAGCCTTCAAGGAAAAATGAGTGTTGGATTATTGGTGAGGACAGGAAAACCACACTGTCTCATTTGGTTTGTTCCATTCCACTGACCCAATAAGAAGCCTTCGTGGCTCGTGGTTCAGACCGCATGACAGATCGAGCCTCTCTGTGCTTTAGTTTATTCATCCTGCAGAGTCACACTCAAGGACATAACAGGGCACATCTCAATCTTTGACTGATCTGAGTGACTCACTGAGCCGATACCATGGAAGTGTGCAACACTGCTCTGTGTCTCTCTGTCTACATCATTACCTTTGTGCTAGGATTTCCAGCAAACGTGCTTGCCTTCTACACTTTCAGCCGGAAGGTGAAGCAGAAACCCACACCCATTGACATCCTACTCCTTAACCTGACCATCTCCGACCTCCTTTTTCTCCTCTTCCTGCCCTTCAAGATGCAGGAAGTGATGAATAACATGCTCTGGGACTTGCCCTACATCCTCTGCCCACTCTCTGGCTTTGTCTTCTACATGACCATCTACAACAGCACTTTCTTCCTCACTGCTGTCAGTGTGGAACGCTATTTAGGGGTAGCCTTCCCCATTCAGCACACACTGAAGCGCCGACCTGCGTATGCTGTTTTTGCCAGCATCTTTTTCTGGATTTTCAGTATCCTTCACCTGAGCATTGTCTTCATTGTGCCCTTGATTGGCCCTGAAACCTCAAATTCAACCAATACCACCAGTGAAACTTCTAGGGATGTGTGTTATAAAGACTTCACCAAGCCTCAGCTCAATGTCCTCCTCCCTGTGCGTCTGGAGCTCTGTATAGTGCTTTTCTGCATTCCTTTCCTTATTTGTAGTTTCTGTTACATCAACTTCATCAGGATCCTCTCCAAACTGCACCACATTGACCGACGCCGGCGACTGCGAGCTATTGGCATGGCCCTAGGAACACTGTTGGTGTTTGCTTTATGTTTTGGTCCCTACAATGTCTCACATGTTGTGGGTATTATTAAAGGGGAAAGTCCTGTCTGGAGAGACAAAGCCCTCCTGTGCAGCACCTTTAACGCCTGCCTGGATCCTCTTATTTTCTACTTTTCTTCCTCTGCTGTGAGAGGAACGGTAGGCAGTGTGATGAAAGGGGTTAAAAGTCGATTCAACAGGTGCATGTCCTGTCACATGCTTCAGCCCTCGAAGGGGAGAATTAACAAGACTGCAAAAGATAAGGAACACAAACAAGAGGAGATCAATACTATCTGAGCAGACTGGAGGGGAACTGTGAGCAGCTGCCTCTACTAATTTTTTTTCATCCATGCAAGCAGGAAATTAATGCCTTGTTTATGTTTTTACACGTGAGAAAAGGACTTGGCTGCATACGCTGCTGTGTTTTTTTTTGCTTGACTCTGATGAACTTCCAATTAGAGACAACCTACTGTTTGCCTGAGCAAGCGCCACCAATTTTAATGCAGTGTTCTGTGTAAAGCTGCAGAGACAGGCCACTTTGAACTGTCACATAAAATAAAAAGGTATTTCGTGCATGAAAAGTAGCAGGGTTTCATAAAGGCTGTTGTAATGCAGAAACATTGTGTGGAAACATGATGGCATAAAAATTAAGTCTAACCAACAGCACTGGGTGTCATCTCCTCACAGCTGGATTAAGCTTTTCTAAACCCTTTAATGTCATTTCATACAGGATATCTTGTTTGTTTGCAAGACAGGTGCCAAATTGAAAGCTACTTTTGTTGTATTTATTGCCGCATCACATCTGTATGTAGATTTTAGTTTGTCATTCTAAATATATGTATGGATGTAGAAAGCAGAACATCGAAGAGTATCGAAAGCTGGTGTAATGAATACAATGCATGACAGTTTTAGCTGAGATATGACATGATGTGATGTTTCCACTTGCAAAAATGGATCCACATCATATGTGTGTGTGTATATATGTATATATGAATTTCCTTTGGGATCAATAAAGTATTTTTCATTCATTCATTCATTTCATTTATACATATGAATGCGTGTGTGTGTGTGATTAAATATACATGTAAAATTTGAATTCTGAATGAGAGCTTGTCATTTTATAATGTGAAAAAAATATTTTCGTACACAAGTCATATAAACAGAAATTTTACATAATTTATGACTCAGGCATCAGTGTGATATGATTCCTGTGTGTTCATGTCTGTGAGGCTTCATGACGTAAGTGGAAGAAATGAAAGTCTCTATGCAAACACCATTTTCATAAATGAATAATCTGATAACATATTTATCTAATTATTAAACTATTATATGAGTATGGGAAAGGTTAGAGATTGGGGATAATCTCATTTTGAAAGATCGCTTGTACTCATTGCATCACTGCATTAAATGAATCTAGATGCCATCATCAGATCAGTTGTGTCAGATAAAAAATGATTTTTGTGTTGCATCAGTAGTAGTTTAATTGTTGAGCAATAGAAATTTCATGGTGCCAAAAAACTAAACAAAACAAAAAGATAAAAGAAGAAGAAGCAACGTGGATCTATCATCATTCTTTAAATGTCAGCTTCATATATGCCCTCGGCATAGTATGCAGGACTAAATTTAAAATGAACTTCCTCCAATATGTGCATGAAGATCTCACTCCACATGTTGCAAACATAAACAATACTATCACACAAGCAGGCGGTGGCGTCGGATGTAATCCTGTTTTGTGAGGATTAGGCCCGTACGGAGGTTGAGCTAATCACTGTATCTGTTTGACAGGTGGATGGAAAAAGCCATGCAACATTCATTGTGACATACAAATGACTAAGATGAGTGGGCTACCTGCCACCGATCCAATGAAATAAAATCAAAAACATGCTAGTCGGCATGCTACTGTGATAAAAAAAAAGTTTTACACATAATCAGCTTTGATGTGTCGAAAGAAATGAATCATGGTTTACACGCCGTGTATGAGAAATTAAAGGAAATGATTCATTCAATAAAACAGGCATGCAGTTCAAAATGATGAAAAACCATCATGAAATGTGACAGAGAAAACAATCTTCAAATGGTATTTACGTAGCGTGTGGATTTAAATGTAAATCAGGATGAATCCTGTTCTTGTGATGTCTCTGGACTTGAATTTGCATGACGCTGTTTGTCAAAGGGGCGTGCTGAACACTGAAGGTCCTTTTTATCTCCTCTCCTATTTCATTTTGAGTTTCCTGGAAGACAGTAATTGGTTATTGCATCGGTGTTGACTTTTTCCTTACAATGTGTGATAGGTTACAGGAATAAGACAATAAGACACACAGTCCCGTGTGAGCTGGGTTGCACGTGTCTGTGTATTCAAGATGTGTTTGCCAATGGCAGGGGGAAACCTTGCAATTACAAGGCAGGCATCATTTCCCTCGCACCCAGACATATTTGAAGACTGAGGAGAGAATGATTACACAAAATTATCCATGGCCTTAAAATGACTTCCTATTCTTTCTTAAGAGTTTTGCAGGCTCAACTGTAAGTAAAAACAGAGCATAACATCCTAGATAGGAACAGTAGGTATACTCTGAAGTCACAGGGAGTGGAAATCTGGAAAGTTTAACAAGCAAACACACACAAAAAGGAAAGCCATCACCGATTACACTGTCTTATCGTGTTATTGAGCATGACAAAAATAAATCTTAGAGGCTGAACTGCCTTTGCTGGATGGATGCTATCCTCCTCTGGGTGGAGAGGTGTTTAAACACTGACAGAAAAAAATCATTAATTTCTTCAAGTATGCAGTCCTGCAGGCGTTCTGTTGCCTTGGAATGATCGATGTCTGAACCACATTAACAGTCAAGTGCGGCTACCGAGCAGAGGCAGCCTTTTAGTTTACGAGGTCATGCACTCTGTGCCCAACGCAGTGTGCGGCATTGACCTCCAAAGCTTAAACATGTTGTTTTTAAAATGCAGAAATGCAGCAGCTTGTTTACTCCATAGTCATGTGACTGTTGAAACTCCTGCATTGATTGGATAAACCTGAATATCTCAGTTATAAAAAACACGACTGTGTATCTTTAGTTGTCACACACTCAGAAGATTAAACAATAAGACAATCCTGAAGCAGTTTAAATAAAAAGACTAGAACTCTGTTATAACTCTGTAATGAGAAAAGATTGAAAAAACTGAGATTTTAATGATAAATGAGAAAAGTCATAAAACTCAGTGTCGTGTTAGAAATAGACTTCCTGTTTGACATCAAACAGTGATGCAAACTAAGCAGCTGGCAAGTATATCATTCAAAAGATAAAGGCAACACTTCATGCTTGTCTCAAAGTAAATAAATTGCTATTTTGCATATCTTTATTCAACATGTCCACATGCTTTATTAACATATTTTTGGATTTTCTGTATACATGTGTTGATATTAATATTTTATTATTAACTAACAGGTTCTGTCAACACAAAGTATTTTCTTGCAATGCATTTGAAATGATAAATAGACAAAAAACAAAAAAATTTACACATGAGTTAAAACTTCCCTTTGGGAAGTGAAATACTTGAAAGGATAAATGTTAAAGGCAAAACTACTCACACAGACACAGAAGTAAACTATGTGAAAATCACAGGAGAAGTTATTTAACTCAGGAAGGTCAACTTGAGTCAGACAGCTTTGGTGCAACAAACTTTTACTTAATGCTTGAAAATAAAAAACATATTTTTTCCATTCTCATAAAAAACTTATAGGAAATTATAAGAGTCAGTTCTACAAAGTACTTGGAATCCTAATGGATGAATTTCTCACTTTCAGATGTCACACTGATGACTTTACCAAGGAGACAGAGTGCAGATGATCTGGATTTAGAATGAGCTTAATGAGAAGTTAAAAATAACTAAGTCTCTTTCCATGTACAAGAAAAATCTAAAAATGTTTGTGGTGCTTTATTTCAGGGCAAACTCTTGATTATGTCACTAAATTGGCCCATAATCAGTTGATATCCTGATGTAATTTCCATCTGTTTTATTGTTAATGTTCCTGTTGTGTTGCATTGTTTTATCATATCTGAAACATATGTAACTCCACTGTACTGAGAATGCTGAGATTATTTTTTGTGCATCTGCTTATTATACGCTTATGCTGTAACCAAAGAATGAAAAGATCTACAACCATCTTTTTCCAGCAGTGTCCTGCGACTGTGAAACATGACTTTGCAACTTGGTGTTCCAACCTAGAGTATGATGTGACAGCTAACACAGTGGCCATTTTGGACATACACCTATGCAGCAAGGAAAGAAGGAAAAGGAAGCGAGATCGTGACAAAGCCAGTGCCATGACAAGAGTAAAAGAAACAGAAAGCAAGATGAATGCCGAATTAGCCTTCTTAACAAGGCACTAAAGTATTAAAGTTTGTAGTGGTACTTGAAGGTTTTTGGAACGAGGGAGTTACAGGCTGAGGAAAACGTCACCTGTAAATCTGTGACAGCCCTGCGCTGATGTGAGATGAAGGTTTTGGGGGTGAGCTGCCATTTTTTTCAGGGTATTTTCTCCTGTCTATGTGAACTCTGGGCTTGTGAATGTCTTTCTGTTTATTTTCACTCAGGATTCGCGTAGCCCCTTCTGGGTTTTGGTATTTTGCTTGTTATTTTGACCTTGATTCCCCCTGAAGCTTTTGCTTCAGAGTTTGGTGAATTATTCCACTTAACGCAAATAAATTGTGGTTGATTGTCAGAAAGATGTCTGACTTTGATTTGAGGGGCTGGAAGAAACCTTTTTATGTTGCGCACCTTCATCCCTGGATGGGATGAAAAAAAATCTTTCATGTATTTCAGTTAGAAAGGCTCCAATTAAAGTGCTGTTGTTGGGTGAAGATAAAATGTCATCTTTGAGGAAATCTGAAAATCCTTTCAGACATTGAAACTCATTCTGTTTGGCCCTCTGAGTTGATGCAACATGAACCAGGAGCAGGGTTTGTGTAGTGTTATGTACTCTACATTTACTACAGCAGTGATTATTAAAGCTATCAGCCTTAACAAACATTAAAAATAATACTGCACTGGAAACAACACGTCATACTGAGAGAAAACTAAAGTTTTTTTCCAAGGTTACATTGGTGGCTGTAACATATACCACCACTTTCTGTGTTAAAGACAAAGTGAATAATAGAAGACTTTAAAATAAAAAAAGTAAAAATAAATAATCTATGTGGCTTCAATACACACTGTCAAAGCCTCACATTCAGAAAATGAATTAATGTTGTCAGAACAGAGGTCTCAGCAGGGTGGTCCTGCACTCCACATGTGAACGGTACACCTGCTTTGATGGTCTGCTTTTTTTTGAGAAGGGTAAAAATCATCAAAAAGCTACATATCAGGGCTGGGTTGTCGGGCACCGTGAAACTGACTGGTTTGAAGAAATGGAGTTCGCTGAACAACCTGAAGACAGCAGGGCATTGTCAGTGGGGGGTTGGACAGGCTGCTGGGAGTGTTGTTGGAAAGGACTGTGGAGCTGGTGACTGACGTGATCGATATGAACTGTTGCACTTTAGTGGGTCTGGGTGAGAGTGAGGCTCCTGTATGTGTGTCTTGAACTACCGGGGTGTAAATTTAAGGAGCAAAAGGTTTATTGCTGGTTTATTGATTATAGTTTATAGAATAAAGACAACATCAAATAAGATCCCTTCAGTTAAAGTTGAAATTTTAGCAGAACCATAGAGCTAATGTATCATTTCAGATACAGCTGGATGGAGTTTCTATTGAAAGAGTAAGTGAAATAAAATTTTAGGGGTGATCATAAATGAAAACTTTAGTTGGAAAGTTAAACTTGTACAAACCAAGATTTCAAGAAATATCGCAGTATTATATAAAGCAAAACAGGTACTGGATAATAAATCACTCTACATACTTTACTTCCATACCTTCCATATCTTATTTATTGTGCAGATGTCTGGGGTAACAACTTCAAAAGCACAATATACCTACTAATCATTTTGCAAAAAAAAAAGCAATACGGTTCATGGTTCAGAAGATAGAGATCATACAAATTCATTATTCTTTAGGGGGCAGCTGTAGCTCAGGTGGAAGAGCAGTTGTCTTTCAACCGGAAGGTTGGGAGTTCAATTCCAGGCTTCTCC
>JBAMHV010000006.1:6586954-6647659 GCA_037177535.1 Pseudomugil gertrudae | reverse complement strand
TATCTATCTATCTATCTATCTATCTATCTATCTATCTATCTATCTATCTATCTATCTATCTATCTATCTATCTAATTCAGTGCCAGTGTCATTAAGATTTGCCTCATCACTATGCTGTCTAGCGCGCTGTAAACCAATGCATACATTAGCTTTGGTAATGAATCAGCACTGGAACTTAATACATTTGCAACATTGACTTTGCCCATGAGAGCTAAATGAGCCTGTAGATAGTTGGTAAACAATGGATAATTAGGATAATATATGGGAATTAGGCATGCTTTGCAATAAAGGACATAAGCAGGGGATTTGGAATAATAATAATCACATGTGTAATTGTCACTCTAGTGTATCATATCCTTTTGGTATACTGACTCTGATGGTGCAATTTCTCATAAATAAAACTTAATCTGTTACATATAATCTAATATTATTGTGCAGCGCATATGCACAATATGCATATGTTTTCTGGATAGAACAGCTATGGCAACTGCTCTCCAAGTTAAATCTGTCAGTGCTGATACATTATTAAAACATATTGCACCCACTGAATTGCACATGCGATGCTAAAGGGATCATGCACTTTTAACAAGGTATTTTGTTGCAAAAAACAAACAACAAATACCAGCCTGGATTGACTTGAAGAGAAATACAGATGATTAATTCTCCATTCCCTGGATCTGAGTCATAGCTCTGAACATATAGTTTACTGAGCAGACATCACAGCTTGCCCAAATAGTTGCAGAGAAGGGCTTAAAATCAATGTGCAATTAGGGGTGTCTTGTATCAGGCATGATGAATTATGCTCTCTGTTTTAAGGCTGCCTCATAGACACTTGATCAATCCAGATTCTGGGGCTGGGGAGAAATTGCTCTATTCCAAAACCATTCAGTCGAATGTATTGATTAACCATTGCCTTCTGAATTGAAAGTCTGTTCCTTCCTGCTCTAAGCAGGAAAGGTGGTGTAAGAAAGGTTATACTTTCAACCTGCTGACATAATCAAACAAAGAAAGTAATACATTCACACCCAATCTGAGCTAGTTTGTTGTTAATTTGCTTTACTGTTTCAGTCAAAAATATGAACTGTACTCATTTCACTGCAACACTTCAGTAGGTCAGTACCTTTCCTTGCACCTGAAAGAGCTTTGTACCCGACACTTGGTACAAGAATTGTCCTTTCTATGGCCGCAAAAACATTTAATACCACAAACAATACATTAAAATGAAATGCAACTAATTTTTAAAGACTTATTAATCAATTATTACCAAAAACAGCCATTTAAATGCAATATATAAAATATCCATTATGCTGGCATTAAATCTATGAACTCCAAACAAATCTCATGGCATGTTGCAAACAAAGTATTTGTAAACAGATCATCATAACCTTGAGCTACAGGAGCCAATCAACACTTTCTCATTAGGGTGCATCGTATGCAATTAGGGGCTGGGGAATCGTCTTGTTTATATCACTGTAAACTCATTGAACCCCAGTTGGGGTGTTATTTACACACTAGAAATAGGCCAGACTGTGTTTGTGATCAAGGCTGTGTTAATAATATTCATACTACATGCTGAAGACATAAATAGTGTGTGCAACACCTTCCCTTAGGGAAGACCACAGTGCTTAAATTTGGAAATGCAATATGAGCGTCTGTCTGTCTTCTTCCTTTAAATGGAGAGTTCACTGTCTGGTTAGTGTCACCCCATCTCCCCCTGGCTTTCAGAGTTTGGATTTACATTGTCAGGGTATCCTCCTGCAGGCCTGTTACACTGGGTGCTCTCTCAGTAACCTCATCTACCCTAAAATTGTACACCCAGGGGTATCTGTTGCCTTCCTGCTGACACACTGCAGTGTTTCTGTTGTGCCACAAGTGTGACTCCTATACAGGACTGTGCAAAGGCTCTCACTTTAGCTGTTTAGATTTTTTATTACAACATAATGTAGCTGCCATAAAAGTCATTAAGTAGCAACATTAGCAACAGGGAGAACAAGGAGTTGTGAAAGGGATGCTGTGGCCTATCTAACCTTAGAATCAACAATGGCAGAGGCAACAATGTCAACACAATGTGCACCGGTGTTCTCAGGAGAACTGCATCTTTAAAGAACATCATTTCATTTAGATTTCTCTTTTACTGGATCTTTAAACTTGCACAGCACTGTACCTGCATCACTGCCTCTAAAAAATTGTTATAATAAAACAAATTGTTTGTACAAATGCTCACATTTCTTTTAAAACCACTCCACCGTCTCAAGCTCTACTGCCCAATTTCCTCCCCTTCAGACTTTCCACCGGCAAACCCAAACACTACAAATTAATTTTTTTCCTGCAAAATCCACTCATACACAATTGTAGTGACATGCTATTTTCAATCCCACACAGACAAACATGACAGTATATTACTTTCTTGCCCTCATTTTTCTTTTTTAATATGTTTTTCTTGCCATTTTCTTTTACTTTATCAAGGACAGATTATGTACATACAAACGTTGTATGCCACCGATAAACCCAGTGGGATGTTTGCATGAAACAAGCAGTTTTTTGACAAAGAAAGAAAAATCACATGATAGAAAGATAATGAGAGAATGCAAATGTGATTGCAGACAAATGAAAAACATTAGCACTGACCAAACAACCTGCTCTTGTGCTTAATAGGGAAACCATTGCTGTTGCTGGAGCAAACAAGGTTCATGCATCAGAAGAGTTTTGTCACATATGACCCAAATTCATTCCAGTGAGCTAGACGTCTTTGATACAACATGTATTGTAGTACAAAGAGCCATTTAAACAGAGTGTCACCATCATTTTAAAAGGACTGTACACAAGAAGAATACAACAGACTTACTTATATGAGCTTGTTAATGGCAGATCATTTCAGATATTACACAACAGCTTTGACCAGGACTGATATCTCTTGCACAGTAAAATTAGGGGTTATTGCTGGTTTGAAATAAAATTCAAAAGAATACAACACATTCAGTCATTTGGTCCCCTCTCAGGCCGCGGCAGACAGGGGTTCAGCCGGGGTGAACGCATCCCTCCATGCAGGCTTATTATGGCATGTTTGCATATAGTCGCTGCATCTGAGTGGCATGGTGTTTTAGAGGGGGCGTTAAAACACAGGCTTTCCTCCTTCTGTTTGTGCTGTGGAGGAAAAGTGGCTGAATAATTGTGCCATGAGGGGGTTGGTGCAGCGCTCATGCCTGCATGTCACAGGTACACACTGGAGGGAGTACTGCCGCACCAAAGCGAGGTTGTCCTTGAAGAGGATTCCTGTCAGTACGAGGATTGAGCTTGATTTATGGGGGCATAACTGAGCAGCAGGAAGGACAGGTGGAGCCTGAGCTCCTTCACTTAGCCAGCCGCAGGTAATGGCTAATTACATCTTTATCTCCCAGTGGTCCGGCCGAACAGGAACCGACTTACAGACACGACCAGAGACTGACATGATCCAAATCATTTATCAAGCCGCTTGGAGAGGGTGCACTATGACAATGGACAAATATGCTTTAAATGTGTGTTTGATGCAATTAACAGCATGACAAAGACAGCCACATACATAAACTGGTTAAAATGATAAATTACATCACCAGTCACCGCTTCTGGAGTCCAATGAAATGATCCCTCAAAGAGTTTCAAATATGTTTTTAAAAAGCTTGTCATGGCAAAATAGCGCACATCACTTTGAAAACTTTACACCATTTTTTTCACTGAAGTTGTTCAATGTGTGAGCAAAGTACAAAAAAAAAGAAAAGATTTTTCCCACGCACAGCTCTTTACCATCAGGATTTTTTTTTCTCACATGAAATTACTATTCATAGTTATTCAAATACTTATTAACATTATCATCATCATCAGTAATATTATTAACACCAAAAAAGTAAAAGCAGGTAATCTTGCAGAGTCAAACAGACACAGTGCAGGAAAGAAGGGAGTGTATGGACTCACAATAGGAACATCTCTAACCAGTACATGCTATCAACAAGCGACGAAGAGGATGGAGCTGCAGCTTCGAAACAGAAGATGTTGTTGTCAGTGGACAGTCTCTTGCTGCTTCAGAAAGCTGGAGCGTAGTCGAGGCTTAGTGGGGATGTTGTTCGGCGCGAAGCAACTTGAAGTTGCCGCCGTGGCCTCTGAACTGCATATATTTACACTGGGGGAAGAAGAGCGAAGGGAATGGGATAGGTGTGTGACACAGCAGAGAACACTACAGCAATGCAGAGGGGGACTAGACAGAGCACTTTGAACAGAGGGTGCTAAAAAGGCTTGGGTAGTGGGGGAGTCTACATGCGACACCTTAGTATAAACTCCCCCAAAATTACATAAAGTGGTTGTTAAGATCGGCGCACCACCACCCACCTTTGTTGTTTTTTTTTTCTTTTTGTACATTTTGACATCATTCACAGCAGGTTCACTGCTACACAGTTAAACTCAAAAAGCCATACATGTGTGTCAGTTGGTGTGTGTGTGTGATCAAAGGGTGACACTTCACATGCCCACCAGTTGGACAATTTTCAACAGGTCACATGACCGTCTGTACCACATTATAACTATCATATTCATAAATACCCACCAACATAATGTGATTTCATGTATAATTTCCATAAGGCAAACATTGTAGATCAGTCAGTAGTCTGTGTAGTATCTTACATAAATGACCATTCAGGTGTTAGATTATCTATTTTCTCATTGATCACCAACACAGTCATAATTTAATATACACTCTCTATTAACATAAGCCCAGTTGTAATAATGAGGACACAAGGTGAAGGGGTGGAGTCGGGGGGAGTACCAAGTCAGACAAATCTGCAAGGCATTCTGGGAAACAAAGAAAGTAAAACAAAGACTAAAAAAGACAATTTGAAAAGGAGAAATAGAAAAAAAGGATGCAAGGATCTTGAGAGGGGGAGTCGTGTGTTTGATGCAATGATTCGATGGCTCCAGGAATAATGCATATTCTTTTAGTTCACAGTGATGGGTTCATAATTAAAGAATTTCATTTCCTTTTTCCTTCCGTAGTGGGGCAGAGAGGGAACGGAGGAAGGAGTCGGACTTTCGGGGATGTTTACAGACGATTCCAAACATAGTATGATCATTACACCTTTAGCAGAAGAACAGAAGAAAGGGAAACCCACGCACACACACCGACGCTCATTCCTGCATGTAAACCTGCCCCTCTCCCCCGAAGGGCCCCCGGTCCTGGACAGAAAAAGAACCGGAACACAAAGAAAGCAGAAGGAAGACACAGTTAGAACCATAAAGAAAAAACAGTTTGGATACATCTTAAGGTAAGACTTTACATGCAAAACCTGATTTCAGTTTAGCCCTATGTGCATCAACCATCTATATAATTATTTACCAAATATGTAGAATAATTTGTTTATGCAGAAGATCATTTAACCAGATCTTTTACATGGACTCTAAAGCCCTTCTGCTTCATGTTGTACCAGTGCTGGATGCAGACATAGCTATGTTGCTTTCTGCCCTGTGTAAACAGGTACACTTACAGCAGTGTATGAGAATAAATTAGGTTAAAAAATGGCACCATGTTTCATGTGAGACCCTACGGTGTAATAAACTTTGAACTTCCTTTTGGTTTTGCATCACAACAGTTTGACTAGTTTGTGGAATTTATATTGTACTCTATAATTATTTGGCAGATATCCTTATAAGTAACTTACATGTGATTAATGATCATTTAATCATAGCAATTAACCTAACATGGATATCCTGTGGGTTGGAGGGAGCCGGAGTACACAGGGAACCCACACATACGTAGAGTAAACATGCAAACTCCACACAGAAAGGCCACTGTTCAAACCTCCCGCACAGCCGAGCCTTTAACCAGTGACCTTCTTGCTGTGAGGCTGCAGCACTAACCACTAAACCACAGCAAGTTTTACTAAATATATTATAAATATCATTTACAGAATTATCTCAGTATTTGAAAGTCAGTACTTTGTGAACATGTTCAAATGAAAAAGACAATCATAAAAGCACATAATGACTCTAAATCTTCACCCATTGCATATGTTAAACATACCCAGCTAACAGCACACACATCACAGGGATCACATGCTGGTGATACACGGTGTTTAGATTGCAAATGTTGGTGTGAATTTTTAATGTAGAGCAGGTCACAATAATCAAAAACATGCCAAAAGGTTGAAAACAGGATTTTTTTCAAACTAAAGTTTGAAACTTTAAATTCTGGTTATATGCCTCAAATGGGAAATTCATGGTAGGCTATGACACATTTCACCGTTAATATTTAACAAGCGGTAGATGTTAATGTTAGTGAGAAAGCATATAATCACTGATGGAGGCTTTGCATAAAACAACATAAAATTGCAAACACAGTGAAGTATTTATAAAGCACCAATATCTTTTTACAAAATTTGAATAGTTTTTTTGCATGTCATAAAACGTCATAATATTAATGATTAATGTTGCAGTAATAACGTGACTTCTGTGTTTGACACAGCCAATGAGAGAGATGTATTTAATTTTTAAAGTAATGACCAGAATATGCTCAATTTTATGCTACAGAGTGAAGAGAGGCATTTGTAAACACATTCTGCTATGGTTTTCTGGCATTTTGACATGTTAAAATGAATCATGCTCCAGCCCATTTAGATGTGCCAGTAAAACAGCATGATCAATAATAACCCAACCTAATGAACTGTCTTTGTCACACCTGTGTAAGTAAATGTAAAGTGGAGCGAGCCACTGTCAAATTATATAATATAATTGTATATATTTGCATTACATATCTGACAAAGCCACAGAGTGGTAGTGTCAACCCAAAGAAGGGTTAATATATGAAAGGGGGTTACTAAAAAGAAATATGTATAGAGGTGTCAGTAGTTATTAGAGGGTTCTGAAGCTTAGGGAATGCACTAAAGCTGCAGGTTGATGTTACACTAAAAATCTGCAAACAGGAAGAATTGAAAACACAGGCAAGTAGTGAACTAACAAAAGTGTAATTATAACAGCATATGCACAGCACGTAACCCAATGTACACTGAAAATGTCTCCTCGGGGCACTAAAACAGTGATTAACAAAAAGTGGGACAAACTTGTGGTGACTCATAAAGCTACTTCAGCAGACTATTCTGTGGGAATTGCTGTTAATAAAATGGCTGAAACGGGTTTTCTAGTTTCCAAAGGCAGACAATATCATTTAAAAAGCTAGAATTCGGTGCCTATTTTTCCATGAATATAACGTTTTTCTGAAATCGCCACATTGTCCTTTCTGTGAACAGGGTCAGAATTGTAAACACAACTCACGCAACATCTTATTCCATGTCCTTTGGCAAGCTGCACTTTGACCATGAATCTCGTTAGTTTGAAACAAATTTAATATTTGACTGTCCCTTCAGGCAGAATTATGGAAGCTGAAATGAGGTTGTTTTATGACCTAACTTTAAAGCTAGTCCAGCACATGTACCTTTGGTTGGAACTCAGAGAAGGCAAATACAAGGGCTCAGTGTTAACTACATCCATTAAATCCCTGCTGTGTGTTTGGATCTTTCTCCTTTTGGAACAAATCTAAGTCTTAACTACTGAGTTGATGGATTTGGGTTGTGTTAAATAGCTCTGAGATAGTCCTCCTTCCTCATCCTTTCATGCACTACTTTCTTCAATGAACATGTTGTCAATTCTAAAGAACCAACCGTACGGAAGACGCTTATTTTGGGACAATATCCACTTGACACAGGACAATGACAGTGGTATTCAGGTCAGACCTGTGCCTTAGTGCTTTATGAAGTCCTTTAAGCTGAGTGGAAGAGTCCTCTTTATGTGATTGGCAAAGCAGCAACACCTCAAAATGACTTGCTTTTATAGCTGCTTAAACTAATGACATCACCTACCATCAGCTATGACCTCCTACAGTGTTCTGTGTTTGGTATCCTCCTTTAAAAATGTTTAATAATGTTGCTGAGGTGTCAAACTAATATTTTGTTGCATGCAAATACAATGACAATAAAGAGCTTATCTCAACCATTAGAGCTTAAAAAACTCTAATTTACTGAAATAATAAGATAACCTCAAGTGTATTTTTGAGTCTGCTAATTTTTACATGCAGAAATAAAAAGTAATATCATTATTTAAAAAACATTTTTAAACTAAACGTGTTATGTACAAACCTCCTGGTCAAGTAAAACAAAACATCGCTTTGATTTTAATTTCATTGATACCACAGCATGCCGTATGCAAGATTTATGTTTTTTTTTAGCAATCTCAGCATTTATGTGTAATGATAGTCTTAACTAGCTGACATGGAAATCTAAATGTATCTGTCCAGGTAGCAACATAATAAATCTGACTTTGCACTATGTAATAAACAGTATGTTCTTTGAGACAGGGCACTGGATAATACATAAAAGATAACTATGAGAACCCTTAATTAACCTTCATCTTTCTGTTTTGTGCATTATTGCAGTTACTTGTAGGCTTGTCACAATAACAAATTTTGCATTACGATTAATTGTCTCAGAAATTATCGGAATAAACAATAATATTGCACTATAGCATAATAGCATAAAAATGCTAAGTTCACTCTTTCAAACATGCAGAACATTTAGCTTGATGTGCAGACTGGTTTATGCTCATCCAGGGTTTCAGGGTAATGTCTGTGCTTCTATATACAATGAATCTGATGTGCTGAGTGCAAGCCGTCCCAATTCGCGCTAGTGAATCCAAATTTCCATATTTCAAGTTTCCCTGGCTTGCTCTGGGCTTGCTAGTACTCATGGACTTGGACTACAAATTTCTGAAACATTGAGGGTAAAGGCATCACTCCCTCTGAATTGGTCTCTTTCGCAATGCTGCAACATTGAGAAACCAGTTGTCATCCTGTCTTTGTTAAAGAGAGAGAAGCAAACTAAAATTTTGTGGCTGGCAATCTTATTGCACTAGCTTTTTCTTATTGTTAAATTAATTGATTTCATGCTTGTTGCAACAGGTGTAGTTACTTCATTTAAAAACATCTAACCTGGTGGATCCCGTTTTGGTGTAGAGTGAAAGCAAGTACAGGCTGCCAGTTGTCTCAGCAATGGACTTATTGATAGAAAGTAATTACAATAATGTGCCTATTTTGATGTGATAGTGAGTTGCTAATGTTAAAATGCTACATGTGGCACCATTCAAATGGTGAACCAAAATGTTTAAAAGTAAGAAAGTCAGAAGAGGCAATGACCACAAGGAACAGTGTATAAATAGACATACCGCAAAAGTATGGAATTATTGTCCGATTGTTATGTGCCCGGTCCAGGACAGAAAGAGGTCTGTTGTAATGATGGCAGGGAAAGATTAGTAGGGAAAGAGGAGGCAGAAGGACAGATGATGGAGAGACAGGCTGACAGAAGTGGCAGCAGCGGTGGAAAAAAGAGCAGGAAGATGTATGGGTCTGACGGACCAGTGAGTCATTGAAGGGAGGCTGGCTATGATAATGGGGAAAGGAATGAAGGAAGAAAGGGGATAGATGAAGGACTCACTTAAGATGGTAATACCAAATGCACTGGGGTGGGGGGTGGGGGGGTAAGGAGGGTTAGGGGAAATGAAAGGGTAGGAAATTGGTCATTGGGGATGGTTAATGTGAACTGAGCTCTGAGAGAAATGAAAACTTTCTGGGATACAGAACAGAGCAACAGTGTGAAGTGTGAAGGCAGGAGTGTGTGTGGGTGCGAGATGGAGGGTAGGAGTGCGAACGCTCAAAAGAGAAAAAGCTGAAATATAGGCAGGCAAAGCTTTAATGGGGCGGAGAATAAAGAAAATGGAAAAAAGGAGGGAGGGGAAGGCTGAGAAATTACTGTGCAGTGTGCAGATCAAAATCAGACTGGGCGAGGACGTTAGAACAGTGACATTGCATCTTTTTAAAGTAAAGCGTCCTGCCTGTTAAAACTCCTGACAGTCATACAAGATCAAATGTGAGTTTCTGTGTGCTTGCCTACATGTGTACACTGCAGTGTTGTTCCCCTGCACACAGTGAGCTCTGTGATGACTTACGGAGCAGCAGCATGCTGGCATTGGAAGAACCCAGACGGTTGGAGGCAAAGCAAGTGTAGTTGCCAAAATGCTTCTCCGTCACATTGGTGAACAACAGCAGCGAGCGAGTTTTCTCATTTTTGATCCTCAAGGTGTTGTCATTCTCTACCGGCCTGGATGGCAGCAGCGTTGGTTCAGAAGCAAATGATGGAAAAAAATACAAGAATAAAGTTGACAAAAAAGAGAAATAACACAACATAACAATATATCTAGAGAGTCAGCTTGCATGAGACAATTTATTTCTCTTGTTCTCCTATGACTACCATACAATTCAGTTCAGTCCCCTCCAAAAACAGTCTCACCTTGTACTAATAATGAAAACTCACAGTCCATAAATAACTAAGGCATCCTATTGGGTCCTATTAAACTCCATTAACAGCTCTGTCCGGTGGGTACAGTCTTGTCTAAATACCATGTCTTACTGCGCCAGTTGCCAACCTAACTTGTTCGCTCCCTGGAACTTTTTGTCAACCTCACAGGATACATTTATATGTAGGTGATATACAGATAATACAATATGTGGTAAACAATACAATAATCCATTAAAGGTGAAAAAATGATGACTAACTTAGATAAACACTAATGTCAGAGGTGTATTGACAGCAGCATACCACATGCACATCTAAGATTTATCAGACATTGCTTCAGGTATTTTTTTTGTGCTTTCAAGTTGCTGAAATCTATTTATTTTATAAATATTGGAAAGTATTAAAGAAGCTTTTAAATCATCTCAGATCAGAATAAAATGCTGCATCCTGCAGCGTTAAAAGCAAAAAACTTTATAAAGTCTTTTAATGAAAATTGTCTTAGTTTAGAACACTTTTATTCTGTCTCAGCATTTATGTAGTGAGATGTATGAACATGCTGGGGCAGCATAATGGATATTTAGCAAATGATCTAAATGAGGAAATGTGTAAGACAGCAAAATACTGCAGATTTTCACCAACAATATTCCACGTCTTAATATATATCTACGGTACTATGCAGTTTGACACAGATTACGTTGTTTAAAATGTAGGAATAAAGACTTCTATAGTAAATGTTAACCATGCTAAATGTTATGATAAAGAAATTATTTAAATACAAAGGATAAATATGATTCAAGTCATTCTTTTTCTATGCCACTAAATCTACTTCAGGGTTGTAGGGGAGCTGGAGCCTCAGTAAGGCGAGAGGAAAGCTACACCCTGCGACAGGTCCTCAGCCCATCAAAGAACCAACACAAGGAAGACAAACAACCACTTATGGTACCACCAATGGAAAATTTGGAGTGAACAATTGTCCTAACTTGCATAGAAGAAGAGAACATGTAAACCCCACACAGAAAAGCCACTGTTTGAAGCTTTCCCAGCTGAAACCTGAACAAACAGCCTTCTTGCTGTGAGGCCACAGTGCTAACCGCTACACTACTGTGCAGTTCATGTAAAAAATAATTTGATAATTGATGTTGGGAAATGCCATTTGCTATCTCTGGGCATCATGCCACTGGGATCACATCAATTTCATCAAATAAATAGTGAACCAAACAACTATGCTTTAAATCGAGAGTTGTGTGGTGGTTCTAATGCATTTTTAATGTGTATAAAAATCACAGCACCCCCTACTAATGAGTATTGTTCCAATAGGCTTTCACAGAGAAAAAAAATACATTAAACCATGCTGACAGTTTTAACATAATTAAAAAAAACAAACAATAATATGTGTTTGTGGACTCACCTGTGGTCATCTCTGTACCACTCAAAGGAGGCTGGTGGGACCGCCATTGCATCACAACGCATGATGACTGTCTTCCCCAAATGGGCTGGCACGTTTTTCACGTCTGTGATCATGGGAGGATCTGGCAGAGAAAATGAGGAACACAACAGATAAACAGAGAAACAGGAGATTCAGTAATTAGTATACACCAGCTTTCACTGAACAGCCGAGTCAAGTCTGGTCAGGTTTGCACACAAGGTTGGGAAAAAAAATGCCTGCAGAGAAAAAAATTCAAATATATACATAATAATGCATGTACAGCATTTACATGCATTATTAATACATAATTATGCATATCAGGTCCAGATTAATTATCACCACTGGGCTACTGTGTTCTGCACATGGAGGGCTACTTACAGTTCACGGTGACTTTGACCTTGCGCTGGTCAGGTGGAGCTACACCGTTGTTGGTGATGCATTCATAGTCCTCGGCCTGCTGCCTCTTGATCTCTGTAATGTCTAGGAACTCTCCCTCACTCACCAGCCCATCTAATAACATAAAGGGTAAAGCCAAAGGTCTTGTTAAATCAAGTGCAAGGTGACTCAGCCAACAGATTTATGGTTTACTATTGGACATACGGGAGCATGCAGCTGACAAACAAGCTTATGGCTAAGTTAATTTAAGAGCCAGGGTGAGGCCAATATGCAGATAACAGCAAGAAAAGCACTAATCAATTTGACATTTGAATAATGACATATAATACTGAGTGATGTGGTGAAAATCAATATAATGTTAATTAAATCTGTAATGACAAAATGATACAGTTAACAACAGTATATGATGGTAGTGAATTACTGAAAAACCCTGATAAACACATGTAATCGAGAAAAAAAGATCATGTTTCAGCTTTTCTCAGACTGATTTACTCAGTAAATATAATACATAAGCTTGTATTTTTGTACACATGCAAAATAAGTAAATACACTCTGATAAAATCTAGTCATCCATCATCAAGCTATTGTAGAGAAATTAAGATATCTACATAGAATACAAGTTGATACATCTGCATTAACTGGTTGTAACCTCTCTGTAGAGTTCCCTCTGCAACAGGTGGATCTAAGAATATAGTATGACATTTCAGCAGGCCTCATGACATTGTGTAATAACTAGTAAACAAGCCTTGATGTACCATGTAAGGTAAAGGTGAGAGTATACTAGGGGTGTCAGAAATAGAATAACCCACATTGGATGGAAGGCACTATATAAGTGAGAGATGCACGGTGCACTGGGCCTTCCCACCACCATGAGCCATGGCTCTGTCTGTCTGTATATTGTTCCAATAAATAAATCTGCAAGATCTTTTCCCACAACACTATCCATCCATGTACAGTATGACCTGTGTCTCCATAGTCACTCCTTCACAGCTCCTTCTGGGGGAGTGCAAGATATTACCAAGCCAGAATGAATATATAATTCTTTCAGTGTGTTGTGAATGTTTCTGGGGTCTTGTCCCAGTTGGGAATGCTTAAAAAACTTCCAGTGGAAGATGTGCAGGCTGTATCCAAACCAGATGCTCATAAAACTTAGCTTACCCCTATAAAAGAGCAGGACCACCACTCCAGATCCCAGCAAATCCCAGATTCTCATACTCATTACACTTTTCCTAAGGCTGAACTACATTATCCTCCTAAGGAAAGTCATTTAACCCTCTATAACCTTAAATAATCCATGAATTGCCAACTAGAAAGTGGTGGAAGGGTTTGAGAACATCCTAATCCTGAAAACTGCATTGTTTAAAAGAGCATGATGGAAAAAAAAACCCCACATTTTAGTGGTACATTGTCTGGAAAAGGGAAATCATCCCAAGGCAAAAACAATCATGGGAGAACTGGGAGAACATGTAAACTCCACACAGAAAGGCCACTGTACGAACCGAGATTCGAACCAGCAACCTTCTAGTTGTGAGGCTGCAGCGCCAATCAAAATGCCACCGTGCACCTCTAGGGTCATACATGTTATAAACAAATCAATTGTCTTCATAATATATAGCCCTTCTTGTACCACCTATGATCATCTGAGGGTAGCAGGACTGGTATTTGTACTGGGACGTTAACAAGAGCTTACTTTGGCCCTGTGCACTGTGGGGAGGGATTCCCATCAGATAGAATTTTACAGTCTGAAAAAAATTATTCTGCAGGCAGCAAGTGAACATGAATGCAACAAAGGAGATTTTCTAAGCAAAACCATGCAGTGCCACTAGATGAAGAGTGTTAATCGCTTTACATAACAGTGACTGTACTGTTTTGTCTAACTGGTGGAAGTGACATGGTTGTTTTTATCATGTCAGGGGAAATTTTGAGCTTTACTTCAAAGCACTGAGTGCAGCAGGGGGTGATGGCTAATTCGCCACATTACATAGTGAGAAAAATATTTGACTGTTATTTGATTTTGACAAACTCCCAGGTGCAGCAAAAAACCAAATTAGTCAGTCTCACGCTTTTGCTCTTTTTCCTTGGGCGACTAACAGGCACAAATCTCTTCAGAGGAGGAGAGTCGAGGGGACGGGTAAGAAATTATTGCTCCTTCATGTGGGGGACTGGATGCTCGAGGTGTTATTGGCTTGACAGTGGCAGAAAGAGAAGAAGAATGAGACTAAGAGCGTACCCCCCTCCAAGCCTTAGCAGCCAGCTGTCTCGCAGACTCCAAAACCATTAGCTTTTTTTTCTTTCCCTTTAACCCATTAAAGAAGTCAGACTGTGGAACACAGTATAATAAATAATCTCACCACTAACAAGGAAATCCAGCACTTAAACTGCTGCTCACTTTCCTCATTTAAAGCCTCACTTAAGGAAAAAAAAAATCAAACAACACACACACACACAAACGCCAAAACCACTTTCAATCAGTATATCTTTACCTCAGCTCACAAACAGCCTCCTGAGCAAGTTTAAAAGCAACACCAACATTAAAACACACATACAAAAAGCAGACACTAAACGCCACAATTATTCCTGTCAGAGATTAGCGATGCACCTCTAATTGAAGATTATACTGGAGGATTATTAGTGCAGCTACTGAGCTGGAGACGATTACTTGCAGCTGCTGCGGTGTAGACTGAGCAAAAACCGACAAACGCAGTGATGGCTGCTGGTGCCACCTGAGAGAGTGCAAGCGGGAGCCGGGCGACATGCTAAGGTGGGTGCAATGTTATTCACTCATTCCATTAGTCTGATAAATATAGCTCTCTTGTGACATCTCTGTCAAACAGGCAGCTCTGCTAGAGGAGGGGATGTGTGGTAACAGAAAGGGGGGAAAAAGATAGAATCAGACAACAAACAGTGGAGAAATTGCACACAAGGCTTTAACAGATGACTTCCAAGAAATAGAGGACAGATGAAATGTAACATGAGAACAATTGAGCACCAGGCTGAGCATTTCAGAAACACAGAAAGGTAATTTAGCAGAGACTGAAGGAGATGCACAGATATATGATGAAGGAAACACACTAAGTGGTGTCAAGCTGGTGTTTGATATGATTGATTCTTTCACTGACTTTTCATTGACACCTACTACAGAATGTATGTTGTAAAACGGTGGTGCTCTTAATCTCCATCCTCTCAGATCTGCAGACCTACATTGCCCACTACTTTTTTCTTTGGTTGGAGATCATATCTGAGCATAGCCTGCCTCTGGCACTCCCACAATGGCCAGTAAAATATAGTTCCATTAACCACTTACGGCTTTTGAAGGAGCCTGACTCCTGACCACCAGAGATAGTTGGATTGCACCTCAGAGGAGAGGGGGAGTGTGAATGAGAAGTGATAAAAAAGGATGAGCAGTACAGAATTTTTCTTCAGTGTAACTGTGCTTTTTCTTCCCAGTAGCATCATGATTCTCAGTGGATCATCAGGGCACTTGATTTCTGGTATGCTCTTATCCATTTCTATTAGAAAAAAACGACAGCCACAGCAGATAGGTCTGATTTCAGCTTTTAACTGAGAAGGATGGAGACTTACTTACTTCTTTAGAGGAAGAAATAACAGCAGGAAGAAATGTTATTCAAGATGAAAGATAGAGGAGCTCTTCATACCTTCTTAAAATTAGTCCAAAACATTTCATTTAAGTATTTATCTTGTGCCCTTTCCTGCATTTATATCCTTTCTAAAAGAACCTGCACTATGATACATTTTTGATGCCTTTATAAATATTCTATGATCAGTATTATGTTGTAAGAGCAAAGAAATATAAGATATTTTCCTTCTCTGTGTTACACGTACCAAGGGAGAGAAAGTATCAATGCTTATATAATATAAAGATTCTTGCTGTAACAAGTTATAAAATATAATCATTGAAAAATTAATTATGTATTATTCTTAAAAAGAATCCTATGAAAAGAAATAAACCAGTAATGAACTGATTTTACCAACAAGTATTGTCTGTGCAGCCAGAGCGTGGTAAAGCTGGTTCTGCTCCCACTGAGATCCATTATAGTCCAAAACACACTGGTTTTATTATCTAAGCATACCCACTGTGTTGTTTTGAGTTAATCTAACATAACATTCACAAGCCAGCTGATGTAAATGTTGGCACAAAATAATCCAATGAAGAAAACAGTTAACAATAAACACTTTAACACAGTAACATAGGCTGCACACTACTAAGCTCAGCTCTTTTACAAAGTCAGTGGAAGTTGGGAAATTGTGTAAAAATAAAAAAAAAGAAAAATGCAATAATTTGGAAATACAATAAAATAATATTAAATAGGAAATACAGATAGTAAACCACATATTTCAAGAGAGACTCATAAAATGCTGATGTTACATTTGACAGCACGGTCCATGTCCACTGTTTTTTGGTCTTTTTTTAGTTTTATTTGGCGTCTTATGAAGCACCAAGCATTATTGACTAGTGAAGGGTCTGGGACCTGTTCCACCCAGCAGGTAATGCTGAATGTCTGTGTTTGTTATTTTTGAGTTGGGAGAAACTTGGCGGAAAGTCTTACTCCAAGTCTGTTACCATGGTAACTGACTCCACAAAGTGAACCTTCTCGCTGGCAGGTTCAACATGTTTCTACCCCCCACCATAACCTGAAAAAAAAGGGGGGTGGGGGGTTGGGGTTGTTGTTCATACCAAAGCCATTCAGAGGGTGTATAAGCTGAATTAATATATAATTATTGGCAACACAGAACATTTTACTAAATATATGTTCAGTCACGAGGAGTCCTCACATGTCAGAAATCCAAATTCAATGAATGTGTGACAGGTAGAGATGTTCTGTCAGCCTCTCTGGATCCCAGCCGACGGTGTCATCTCTCTGCCCTGTTTCTCCTCCTGTAAAGAAATTTGTCTTGGTCTATATTTGTCTATAGTCTATAAAATGAACCAACTCTGGAAATGACAACTCAGAGTTGATAATCTCAGAGTAAGTTTACCCAGAGTTTCTTTTTAGTATCCGTTGGTTGAAACTTTTTAGAAGGAGAAAAAAATATGGGCATCCTAACTTTATGATTCTGCAAATATGAAAACTTATATTTATTATAAATGCGGCAGAGGCTTAGCTACATATTGATCAAATGTCCCATGAGACGACATGCTTTTAAGTACTCTTGTTTCGCCGCCCATCTGAACAGAAGCCCTTTCCACAACCACACTGAAACTGTTTGAAATATATTAAAGAGAAATCCCAATGTCTGTACTTTGGGAAAGAGAGGGCTAAATTAGTCCTATATGCTAATTTTTAGCTTTTATGATATATAATGGTTAAACAATAATACTATTTTGTTTAATATCCTACAAAAATGCACAATATGTTTACATATAGTCAAACAAATATGTTGTGATGAGTTGCTCCATCCATCTCCTGTTTCCAGTGTGTCTCATTTGACAATATTGAAATGTGTGAAAGCCTTTTAATGAGCACTAGAAAGATGGTGCATCATTTCATCTGTTGTGCTAATGTAACTGAAGAATAAAGCAAGGCTTTGAACTCCTCTGGCCATTATTTCTGCTATTGTAAACAGCTAAAATGACAGCCTTATTTACAAGGAGCATAAATTCACAGGTAAAAACTAGTTATAAAAAAGCAAATAGTTTGGTTTCCCTGCATGGTACATCCTGAAGTAGGACCCCCTTTGACAAGCTTTGTAGCTCGTAAGTCCTTTATGCATAAAGCAGTTTTTCAGTTAATACTTGGGGGATATTTGCTCATTTTCCTGGATAAGGCTCTGAGTTCACTGAGCTTCTAGCCTCTCCTTGTGTGTAACAATCTTTGGAGGTCTATCACTGGATTTTTGTTGAATTATGAGGATCCAGCGCATATTTGGACTGATCCACTCACATGTTAAACAGCTGCATAGCCTTTCTATTTATGAACATTTACCCCCAAAAGTAAGCATTAGGAGTAAGTTCTTACATATTCATTTCAGCCCTCTGTGTTAATTGGGTCACATATGTTGGAGGAAGGTTTTTAATCCTTAATTTCAAACTAATAGTGGATTATGTTAAAACTTTGTTGTCACTTTATAATCTTCCAGAAAACCTTCAGTCTTTTTACTAATCTTACAGAACTCTCTAAGTTTGTTTCTAGTCATCCATTTTTATTACTTGACAACTTTATAACATGATGTCATGTTATAACATGAAAAGCAGTTTTTAAATAAACCTTTGTCTATTTTTAGGCATAATTTAGCTTAATTTAACAAGTGAGGAACCAGGGCTGTCTACTGTAGCTTTAAGGTTTGTGAAGAGAATTTTTCTTTATTTTGGTAACAATTGTGAGGAGGTACGAGTTCTTTCCTGAACTCTGTGGTGCCACCTACAGTATGTCTGAATCTAATTTGTGGTTAGCAGTCATCTTGTTTATGTTTAGTATTATGTCCCCTCCAAAATGTCTCTTCTGAGCAAAGACACTGGTTACTAATCAATGCGTGCATCCGAATGTGTCCCCTATGCCCTACATAGTGCCCTATATAGTGGACATGCCATATCTGAGGTGCTGCCAAACAGACTGGTTAGGTCTGCACAGTGTGTGACCTCACAATAAACAGGAGTGATTTTCTTCTTCTCAGAGAATGCAAAGTCTTTTCTTCCTTGCTCACATGTCGTCTTGTCACAACAATAATGGTGAACAAGTTACAACCAAAAACTTCAGTGAAATGATCCTAAATACTGATTTTCTTTGGACTGCCAACAATTGTTGAGCAGCTCTGCTTTTTTCTACCATAATTGTTTGTGTTTTTCCCCTTTCAAACCTCTAAATCAACCTGCACTAAATCAATACCAAGAAAAGTAGATTTTAATTAAAAGCTTTTTTCATCTGCAAATCACCAACTACAAATATACCAAAGCCCTTTATTGTAAACAACTGTCAGATATACAGAGCACATATGCAAAGGATTTTTATTTATTATTCCAACACTGTTTGTTTTGTATGCATTAAATGACTTGCCACCTCCTGTCCATTTACTCCCGATAAGTCTGAAAGGTGGCATGTTTTGTCCCTCTGTGGGTCAACTGATGGATGCCAGGAAAAGTGAATAGGACAGTCAGATTGTATCTGTGCTTTGGTGAAGATGAAAGAGCAGGAGGTGGTTTCTGCAAATAACAGTGCAGCACGGTGTCACTGCTGCATGCAAGTAAAATTGCAAAGAGATCAGAGACTTTAGCAGGTCCCTCTGACCTCTGAGCTGTACCTCCTCCTAATCTGCAACCTCTAAAACCAACACGAACTCATTTTCCTTCCAACTTACACTCACTCCGTCACTACCCCTCCCTTTATTTTTTCTCTGCAGTCTCCGAGTAACGGGGACAGATGGCCGGCAGCTTCTTGCTGCTTCTTTGGGCTCGAAAAACCCCTCCCCTATCTCCGCTGCCCCTGGTCTCCTGCAACTGATGACTTGGTTGCAGAGACTCCCACTGAATAGCAATGTGGGCCCTATCTTGTTTTCTGAGAGCTGAGGGGTTATGAGTGGCATAGGGGAAGGAGGAAAGCTGTGTGAGTTGGTGGGGGTGGTTAGAGAGGGAGGATTACTGCTGACAGAGGAGAAATGCTCTAGGCTTTCAAGTGAGGACAACTGCACAGAGTTTGTGATGTAAAGTTGTGTCTCTGTGTGTGTTTGTTGCAGGTGCATTCATGCATGCTTTTCTTTTCTCCTCTTTGTTTGTGTGTATCTCTCTGTGTGTGTAAGTGTGTGATCTCTGCTGGGCTTGTCCCTGCCTGAGGTACTATACTGTACTGTACTGTGTAGGTTCATAAATACCAACTGGGAAGAGAAGGACATCACGTGCAGGCAAACCCAGCAACAAGCACAAGAGAGGAAGCCCAAAGCTATCTGGTAACACAACTGTACAATATATCAATGCATTTACTGGGATGACAGTATAATTACAGAATATGAGTACTCGTTCAATCGGACCTATCTATTATTGCAAGTTTGTTTTTTACTGCTCTTCTGTTGCCTTGCCGCTGTTGTTCTAAAGCAACAGCTCAATTTATTAGATGATAGTAACTGTAAACTCAACTTTAGTGACACCAACGTTTAACGTTAACCAATCTAAAGTAACAGCCCTTATTTTGTTCCAGCTCTCGATAAAATTACTCCTACAGATTCAATACCTCCTTCAAACATATTATGTGACTTTCTGGCACACAGAGGGTGAAATTTTACACAATGAAGTTCTGTGTTGATGGTTCACACACTGGTCACGGAGCTCAAAGCTTAAGGTTTATCCCACCCAAGAAAGAAAAATACAGAAGCAGCAACATGATGAAAATAAAGCTGGAGGCAGCGACATTTAGTGTCTAAGAAGAACGTGAGGATTTTAACTGAAAATGTCTGTTCATGTCATCTAACATCTGAAAAATGATAAATGAGTTAATGATAATTGCATAAATGATCATGTTGCTGGTAAGTACAACTTGGGCACCTGAGACAACTGAAAGGTCACTGGAAAGACTTTTTACATGAGAAAAAAAAATATATATATATATGTGTGTGTGTATATATATAATTTTTTAAAGGAAAATACAATGAAAAAATCACATTTTCTTTTGAGCTTGGCAGTAAATATTCAACATACGTTATGGAAAATAGTCTGGAAATGTCTCATTGGCTCAGATTTGCAGTGATCATTTACTGTATGTCCAACTTCCATCTGAGTGTAGCAAAAATCAGCCTCTTAGCTTCTCATTGAGTGCAAAAAATCTGTCAAAGATAAGTAGCACAGCTTTAACTTTAGCATCTAAAACCAAACAGAACACAAAAGAAATGGTTTTATTAGGATTTGTGAGCTCTTTGCTAATTTCAAGGAGGTAGAACCTGTGGAAGAGAGAAGTGGAGGGGAATAGTAAGGGTCATGTCATATCTTTAAAGCTACGTGCTCTGAAAAGACATGGAAATTCATGAGGAAGGTGTAAGATTTACCTTCTATGATGTACCTCCAAAGCCCCAGAGAGACTTTGAATGCAGAAAAATATGCCAACATGTGAAGTAAAAACCTAATATGTGCTTTTTAAGTCTGATCAAACTTAACTGGAAGATTTATGTTTAAGTTCCACTTAAGTAGTTACATAATCAATGTTGGTTCAACATTGAAAAAACAAAGAGATGGATTTAAAAATAAAGTTGAGGTTTAAAACTTTTGTCCCATTTCAGTAGAAGTGTTAACCAAAACTCCATCTTTTTAAAACTCCATCTTTTTAATCAATTTTAGTAGGTAACATGGGTGAAGATTATCAAAGAGGCATATTAAGTAAACATTATGTTCTGAATAGATGACATCTATAGCTATAAAAATCCCTCAACTTTATAATCTCTGGAGGCCATGTAATGATTATTTCCCTGATTTACAACACTGATGACACAGTGTGAGCGTATATAGAATAAATTTTGTAATAATGACATCAAACGGATGTGACTTAATCTATCAAACCGTGTGTTCTGACCCCCCTGAACCACCTTCTAACTCGCTGAGGCAAAAGAAAAAAAAAACACTGATTTAATGACAAAATGGCTATTGGCATCGTGATGCTGGTTGACAGCGTGGATGAAGACAGATGCTGACGATTACTGGTGGCGCGGTGGGGATAATTACGTATAATGTGTGGTTATTTGGGACAAAACACTGGGACGTGGGGAAATGCGGGAGAATGAATTTGAGATGGGTGCTGACTATACACCTGGGTTTAAAGAGGATGACACAGGGACGAGGGATAAAGACATTGATGTGAGCCAAATGCTGATAAGATGGCAGGGTGGAGAGGAGAAAGAGTCTTTAACAGGCGGAACGAGGTTATGGATGAACGTACACACAAGGAGATAAAGGTGAACATGTGAACAAGAGATCACTGAATCTGAAGACAAGCAAACAAGAAGGGGTAGCTTACATTTCTGGTCCTTCCAGGTGACAGTGGGCTCAGGTCGGCCGACTGCCAGACAATAAAGGTTTACGTTCTCTCCCTCGTTCACCGATACGTTCTTTGAGATGTTAACGATTCTTGCCGGCACTGAAAAATAAGACCAGGCCATTAAAATTTGACCTTAAAATTACCTTTCCATTCTATAAATTATTGATAAGCCAAGGCTTTCCAGTTTATTAAGGCATTAGGGCCTCTGCATTTTAGACAGACAGGCAATCAGCTGATTAATGATCTGTGCCTGAGTGCTTACTGAACTGTGCAATAATACACTTGACCGTCTCTTTAAAATGCACCGAATTCTAAATTGCTGCAAATGAGCATTAAAGCACCCTCTTTCTGACATCTAATCCAATTTATCTCTAAAGAAGGGACATTTGTCAAGGTAGTTGGATAATTTTTACCTCAGTTTTTAAGGAAAATGATCATCCTTGAATGCAGCTCAAAGTGCTGGTGTGGAATGCATGTAGTTATGAAACATGGTGTCTCTTTTATACAAATTATTATTTTTTAAGCGCGTCACTAAGTTTGCTTTTGTAGCATATCTATTAATGATACTTGCTAAATATTTGGTATTTTCAAAAATAAACAGAGATAGGACTTGAAACACTGACTTAAGGGTGTAATTAGTTTGTGTGATATGAAGCTTAGGTTACAACTGTAGGCAACTTGAACGTGGGCCTATACTTAGAGATCTTTGCTAAACTTTTTAACATAAGTGTTGAAATATCAGCTAGTGAGCTGATCAACATTATATGCAACCTGTAAGACAGTGATTTTGAGTTTTTATTCAAAGATTTATGTTTTTATCCAGCTTAGGGACTTTTAACTCTCCAACACTGTCCAATATATTTATACAAAAAAAAAAACTGACACGTGTAAAGAGGAAATATCAGAGATCTAGCCACCAGGCAGTCTTGCATCAATACATCATGTCAGTCAAGATGAGTTAGACTTTCACTCACTTAGCTACTGACTTGATGACTAAGCTGCAGTCAGCCATGGTCCTGAACTGACATTTATTTTGTCAGGCAGCTGGACAGCTTCCTGTGTACCTCATCTACTAAACATACATCCTCATCCATCTGAGCCCCGTAACTTTCTGATCCCAGGACAAATATTCTTTACCTGTTGTTGGGAGTAACTTCACCTTACTTTTGTTGTACTCAAATAGACGAACTTAAGCTTTACATACACCAGTTATTTAATTCTGAAATGAGTAAATACCAGCCTTAAATACTAACTACACTCACATTTAAATCTGCAGGCTATGGATGCATAGGAACAACAGTACTATACTAATGGTAATAATGTAAACATATTTATAATGTACACTATTATTAATGGAGGCCAGTCTGTTACAATTTGTTCTCCTGACCTTGAACGATGAGGTAGACATTAGCGATGCGAGGCTTGTTATTGGCCTGGAACGTGCAGGTGTACGGTCCCTCGTCCGTTACTTGTACTTTGTTGATGTGAATGGAGAAATCACTGTTGTTGCTGTTGACCAGCGTCACACGCTTGTCCAGCGACCATTTATCTGTCCCTGTGAAGAGGATATTGGAGCGGTTCAGCCAGGCTTTGTGGGTCACCTCCTCGTCGATCCGACATCTGCAAGAAAACAGGAGCTGATTAACAGTGGGAGAGGTCTGGTTTACTTAATAACTTGATAAATGGTTTAGACAAAGCCTCATTACCAAGCAGTGTGTCATATACAGAGGCACATGAGTGAAAAAAATTGGTCCAGCTTTATTTATGTGCATAGAAAATTATTTAATTTGAGAAAGAGACACACACATTTTAAGGCACACACATTATGGATTTGAACTGTAGTGACTGTAAATCAGGGATCTTTAGATTCCCAACTGAAACACACCTGTTTTAAATTAAAGTGATTTCCACAGCTTGTTAAGTTCTGCACAAGTCCATTAATGAGCCGTTCATTTAAATCAGGTGTGCTGCTGCAGGAAAGCATGAAATACCTGCAGGACACCGGTCCTCGAGGACCAGACTTGGAGATCCCAGCTCTTAATGATAAATGGGCTTGTATTTATACATCACTTTTTCCAATCATGTTGACTACTCAAAGCACTTTACACTACATGACACAGTCACCCATTCGCACACACTCATACTCCGATAAACACATCAGGGGACAATGCTAAGTTCAGTGCCCAAGAACACATAGGCATGTAGTCAGGGGAAGCCTAGGATCAATTCACAGAGCTACCTGTACGAAGGCCAATTACAGCTGCCCTAAAGAATAAAAGAAAGCAAACATTTGGGAACCACAAAATATTTATTCTCCGAAGCCATTTCTACCCAGTTCTACTTGTTAAAGATGAGGCCTGTTTGTGATCCTTATTTAAAAACCATGTCCCAACAATCAGCGGCCATTGTGTCATAATAAAAATCAAATGACTGATGACTACAAGACATGAAAAGACTGCAGAGCACTATTCAGATATCTGTTTCTATAATTCAAAGTGTAATTAAGAAATGGCCATTAACAAGAATAGTGGAGGTCAAACTAAGGTCTGGAAGACACAGGGACACAGTAAATGGCTAGCGGCAATGCTAAAACTGCCAATCAACCCTTCCTTGACTGCAAAAAGCTTTGGGAAGATTTATTGTACTCTGCAATGGAGCGTTTACTCTGCAGTTACACCCGCACAAAAAATGTCACCTCAAAAGTCTCCTTTAAGTAAACAAAAAATATTCTAAATATTCTGCCATTTTTAATGAAAATAGGAGTCCACATTACAACTATAACAACGTTGAAATGAAATTCCATGCAGTGGAATCACATCCACTTCTCCCGGTGCTAAAATATGGATAACATCTAGACTTTGCCAACACAGTTTTCTTATTCTCATCATTCAGAGTTAAAATAATTTAAAATTTCTGTTTAAATGATCCAATCCTACCAAGAGGCTAAGGTTGCTTAGCATGATTTTGGGTCAACAAGCTCCCATTGCATTTCCAACGTTAAGCTGCTGGAAGTAATTTTAGTGATGTCCTGTTAATGGATTTTCAGGATAAAATCAATTTAATATTGATGCATTTAGATTCATTCTACATTTAATGTTGATCTTTTAAAAGATATGTTATATTTATAATTGCTGTGATAGACTGGTGACCTGTCCAGGGTCGTCTCTCAGTCAATGATTGCTGGAATAGACCCCAGCTGCCCTGAATTGACCCTGAACTGGATGAATTGGTATTGATGGATGGTTTTTTTATATTTATTATATTTTTTATATTTATTTATATTTACCCTTCTATTTTTTCTTTTATTCCCTCTGGGAACATGTGATGAAGCTGGGTTCCGGGTTCCACCCCGTGCTTGTTTCCGCAGGCACAGTGCGGTAGTGGGCCAAGTCTAATCAGCTGATCAGACTCAGAAAATGGTCGATGGCTGGCATTTTTAACTTGGAGCTTTATCGTGAGGTGTTGCTCCCTTTTTAAAGTGGAAAACCAGCACTGGTTGTATTGACAATTATTTACAATATTTACATGTTTGGGACCGTCTACACCCGTCTTATCATAGTGAAAGCGTAATTCTCCTTAAATCCGATTTTCGCTCCACCTTTCTCTCTCAGTTCTGCTACGGCTATCCCTGGGTCATCGTCACCCTCTCATTCTTTTCCAAATCTCTCACTCTTTTCCAATTTTTTTCTGCTCTCTCTTCTCTCCTCTTCAAAAATTATGTCTCCCCCCTTTTTCAAACTGCGCATCTTTTTTTCTGGGGCAGTTTTTAACAAAACTGTTACAAGTATATTATGATATCAGTAAGGAAACCCCGGAACTATGTTTTTGGTTAGAGTTCCCACCCGGTGGCTATCCTAGGCTGGAATCTGTTCATGTTTACATGTGCTCTATGTCTGTGTCCTGTACAGGAATAAATGGGCAATGTGGCCTCTGTTGCTACTGTACATGGGTGAAGTATATTTTGTTTAGATTAAGCGTGCACAGTAAAACCCCAGACAAGGGTTACTACAAAAACATCTTTATTCACCAGTACTGGCATCCATTATTATATTTACTGATATTGTTGAAGTTACTGATCTTTGTCACTGATTGTTACTGGTTTTTACTTTTCAGCACACAGGGTGACCCATCACTCTGTGGCATTTTGTAAGCATGAAGAGGATTTTAACAGTGAAGTGAAACATTGAAATTGCACTCTGTGGAAGCTAACATCAGAGCTAGAGGCCTTTATCTGAGTTTCACAGCTGACTTTTATATTTACCCCCTGACACCCTTACATAATTGTCTTAGTAATGTCAGGGCCTGGTTAGCGCAAAACTTTTTGAAATTGAGCGAGGAAAAGATTTTGTTGTTCCCTCTTTGACTTGAGACCTCTCCAAATCTTTTGTGCGTCCCCAAGTCACTAGCCAGGGCGTCACAGTGGATGATGATTTTAAGCTTGATAAACAGGTCAATGCCATTTTAAAATCAGGTTTTTATCACCTTCGTCCTTTATCAATCGTAAATTTTTGTTGTTGTGCACGCCATTATTTCTTCAAGATTGGACGACTACAACGATCTTTATGCAGGCTTCTGCCAAAACACACTTTCTCGTTTGCAGTTAGTCCAAAATTCTGCGCCACAATTTTGAACTGGGATGAGAAAACGTGAACATATCATCCCAATTTTAGTTTCTTTGCACTGACAACCAGTACGTTTTAGAATTGATTTTAAGATCTTATAATTATTTTTTAAAGCTTTAAATGAACTGGCCCCTCACTACATCACTGAACGTGAGCAGTGAATGACTTATTTTAATTAGGTATTTATCTTTTTAAAACCATTTTAAATTGTTTGTCTTTTTTATTATTTTAATATCTGACTGTGCCACACTTTGGAGAGGTTATTTTTTTAAATGTGCTTTTAAATAAAGTGGATTAGATATGCTATGATACTCATCCCTCACAGTTTTTATTAAAATTTAGAACATACCATTATTGATATTGTGCCTTCCGACAGTAAGATCCTTTAATAATTACTTAGTTTATCTTGTTCCCCAAATGGCTCAAACTTAAAAAAAGTATAAATTGTTTTAAACAGCTTTGTTGTGATTTTGTTTAATAACAGGTTTTGTTGAAGATGCTTCAGTCTAAATGAGAGAACAGACCTCAGTCCTTCAAAAAATAATCCTTTGTTGTCATTCAGATACAAATATGTGAGCATGCTCTGTTCATTTAGCGGAAAATGCTGCGACTGCAAAGGTTATAGCACACGATTCACCTAATTATCATTCTCATCAAACCATCCAGTAACTCGTATGCTGAATCTGCATTTTTCCGTCTCTTCCTCCATTCAAATGTTTTGCTGTCTCTGTTGATTTGTCTGTAAACTCGTGGGTGTTGGATTGAGCCAACTTTTATTAAAGTGTTATTCCAGCTTCACAGTTTAAAGACAAAGGGTCATGTGGCAGAACATTTGGCAGTGCAAGTCTTTGTGCATAATTAAAGTTAATAGTGATATAATCAGTCACACACGCAAAGTAAAATATCACAATGTGCTGGAACACGAACTCACTTTTGTTTTTCCTCTTTTTGCTGCCAAGCTTGAACTCTTTGCCAAACGTGTGACTTCAGTTCTTGGCTTGGCCACAAGATGTCCTTACACAGCTTCATCTTGGTGAGATGACATATCTCCTAAATCTTCATGTTTAATTGATGTGACCTGGATAAATCTCTCTAAGATTGATCACTTGCCAAGTCAGTAGATGTGACAGAACAATGCATACAATGCATAACAGCTACAGAACAAGTGAGCTTTGAAATCTTCAGCAAACAGGGTGCGAGGCACTGTGCTGATGTTAAGGTTGTTACATGACCTGGAAGCCAATATTCCTTATAATATTGATTTATATTGCATGCCTGTTGGTGGTTTGTAGGCTTAAATAATGAGACAATACAGTAAAAAATTCCACCACAAAGAGGGGGGGAAGAGGGGGTCCATTATCTCTGTAAGCATACTCTAATAATCTATTTCTAAAATTAATCACTTCTGCACTGATGCTGTTGCTACAGGAGCAAAAGCCCAGAGGAAATGAGCACAATATTAACATCAAATGTGTCTCTTCTTAATGGCCCGCATCAAAGCCAACACAACAGTATTGTCTTAAGCATAACAAAAGTATTTGAGCCACTTGGGTAAAAGTGGTTTAACATAAAATGGGGTTTTATTTCTACAGCTTTTTGCTTTGTTTCAAATTACATTTGAACACACATCTGATTATAGTCATTACTACATCCACAACTTTAAAATGATACCAACATAAAAAGAAGGAAATAAGTCACTTTTAGAGGATATATCTTACAATGTTTGGGCTTTTTAGATGCATAATGATTACATAAATCCTATATATTTGACTTTACAGCATCAATAGAAGCTTTAAGCTACATGTGTTGATGACAATATAGATCCCAGACATTTGATTTCCAACTTTGAGAGAGGCTTGCTGATGTTGACAAATATTGACAGATTTGTTCTTGGCTTCAGAATAATGTGTTTGGCTTCATTGGAAGGTCCACTGTTGTTTCAAGGGAAAAAGATGGACTAAAAGAGGAATTTGTTCAGAGTTGTTGGAGAGTTGTGGTGATGTATGTAATATTGACTTTGGGTTTTGTTTTCTTTCTTCTGCAGAACTGAGTGAATTTCCAAACCTGGTCATATCTACTGGTAAAACAAGTTTGCTGGAAACCACGAAGAGCTTTGATTTTTACATTGCTATTCACAGTTTGGTAAGTGTAAACAGAGGAGGGCCATCCCCTAAGCTTGACAAGCATTATTGTTAAATCATTTAATCATAATGAAAAAGGTAAAGGCACAAAGATTGGAAGACTCTATTAATACCGAACAGTTTCGCCAGCATGGACAGAGATTCAAAATATGGCACATTGTAAGGATGCATAATTGAAATTGTGAGATAGAGAATTGGCAATCAAACCAGTGTGACAGGTGGTGGAAGGGCAAATGTGTTTTCATGTAATCATTTGGTGCAGGTGTAGGATCAAGAGTTACCTCAAAGTGACACTTTCACCTTCCAAAACTGTAATGTTGTCCGGCAGGTGTCCGAATTCTGCTCCATGTACACTGGACCCTGCCAAGAAAAATGAGAGAAGAACACAATGAGCATCCAATAACGACACAAGGTGCTCCACCAGTGCTCATCAATCTCAGCTCAGGTGCTTGAAGATCCACTGCCTCAACAAATCATTTGTGGCAGTGATGTGTTCTGCTGTCCTGTTTACCTGTTCCAAAGGGAAAGTAATAAATATACTAAACAAAGGAGTCAAAATGTCTGCACTGACCCTCATACTTGAATAATAATTTGGCTTTACCCTGCAGTCTGGAGGTATGCATGTTCATTGAACAGCACTGATAATGAGCCAAGGGAAGAGGATTCACGCAGAGTTGCCGGAGCGTGAAATGAAGGGACAGCCTCGGTGACAGAAAGGATGCTCATACTGCCTACCAACACACACGCACACGAGCACACAGAATAGAAATGCATGCATACAAAAATACAAATATATACTGTATTACAAAATCACACAAGAACACACACATCCTGAGAGCCATTAGCTGAAGAGGAAACACAAAACTGGCATCTGAGTGTCTGACATGCTCAGGTGAAGAAAAAAATAACTGAAAACAATTAAAATACTTTAATTAAAACTGCACTTAAATAGGCTGCAACCACAGAACGATGTGTGACTACTACGTCCATCTAACTGCTGAAACAACATTCAACACTCCAGCTTGTGTCCACTCGATAATTTTTGACAGAATTTTCTTTTCTCTTCCTGCAAGATGACCTCAATATCTCAACAGATTTTTGTGTTGTCTAGCCTTGAGGTTAATTAAATGGTGACTTTATAAAATGAAGCTTCTGCACCTAGGTGCTAAAAACCACCTCGAGGTTTGTTAAGTAACTGTGCAAAGCAGGAACATGTTAAGCATGCAATATAAGAAGTTGCTAAGAGATGAAAGCCAAAGGTGATGGCAATGCACCATTAAACAGATGAAAAGGTGAGTTTTAAATTAGAGGTTATGAGAGATCGGGACTTCATTACAAAACAATGTTGAGACAGGCGTCTGCATTGTAATGCACAACACAGAAGGTTCTCACACTGCAAACAAGTCCCGAAAACTACATTAAAAAGTGTTAAATCATTTGTTTAAAAAAAGACATCATACCTATTTTTATGCCTCGTTTACAATTTAAATGAAAAGTTGCTTTGGCTACTCTGTACTGGTTTAATTCTTGCAAGTACATTTAAGTCCTCTTTGTTGCATATGTTACTCATGAGAGTTGCTATGCTGGGTGTGAACGTGTATGTTTGTTTGCTGACATACTGACAGGGAACAAGAAAAGAGGACAAACTAATGACGCTTCAAAAGAAAATTGGCCCTGAAAATCTCCCACTAAAAGCAGTAATCGCATTAATGGTTTGCTGCTGCTGTTGCTGCTGCTGCGCTATCTAGGCCGGCCAAGGATCCTAGAACTGGCTCCATCTCTAAAAGCCCTGGGGGAAGGGCACAGCACATTAGCCATTGTGTACAACATTAAAAAACTTTCAAAAGCTTCCACTTACTGTGATCTTTTTTCCTGCCCTATAATAATATTGCATTGCTTTGCTCATGCTTCCTCTCTTAGTCTCCATTCTATTCTCAAGCTCTCGGCTGGTCCCTTTAAATGCTTTTTACTTCACATAGCAGACTTTATTTAGGTTAATTCAATTCCATTTCAGAGCTTTAGGCATGTGACACACTGTCATAAACATACACCCTAATTACACACACACACAAAGAAAGGACACAGTGATATACACAGAACATATGCAGTTGTTTTGATAGAATGAATGATGTACAAGTACAATGAATCCTCCAAACAACATTGCGAAGGTTACAAACCAGTGGGCAGCTATTCCCATTTCCCTACTCAATTCTCATCTTCACAGCTCGATTGGCACCTTTCATTCTAAAACCTGTATCACCCAGTCTCCACTCCCAGATACGTGATAACCAGGTCAACAAATTCCTCCTAAGCCTCCTCCACTGTACTGAATTACTGGACAAATCACACAAAAGCTGGTTTATACACATATAAGAGATGAAAGAGTTCATTGTTACATCAAACAGAAAACATCCATTAAATATTGCCACTATAAAAACACATTTTACCTCATCTGGAAGCTGAAATAAACTAAAAGGAACACACGCATACACACGCTTTCTCTCACTTTTGTCATGGTCTTTAAATGCATCAATGAAACAGGACCAACATCTGCTTTTCAATGCCAGGAGACCTCCACAGTCCTCAGACAAAGGTGCCCTCAGGTGTGTGGAGGGATTTACGCTTCCTTTTTACCCAATTCCCCTGCAAAGCATTATGAGAGCAGCAGCTGTATTATCATCTTTATTAGCTTGGCAGATGGACTACTCTGTTTTGATACCGTAATCTGACTCATTGGGTATAGACTGCTGGGATAAGCATACCAACTGCACATTACAATATTCCATACTGCCTTCACTTCAGCAAACTGCAGCCTCTGAGCTACAGCCTTTAAGTTTTGTAAATATTTGGATTAAGCAGGAAAAAATAGACAGTTTGGCTTTTATATCTACACAGGATGTGTTAATGATACTTGTAGGGACATTCTTATACATCCATCCATCCATTTTCTACCACTTTGTCCCTGAACGGGGTTGTGATCCTGTTAAATACAAAGATCCTCATGACAAAATACAACTCAATGCAACCTGCAATACTGATGTGATATGGCACAGACATGTGGTTTTTCATGCAGGTGAAGTTAGTGTGTTAAATATTGTGCAAAAGATATGAAGGTTGTAAGAACACTGACAGAACATACACATGACACATGACAGAGTATTGATATTTTAAGTATAATATTCAGGTTCTCTTTGAATCACTGCCTGACCAAAAACCGGTCATACGCTTTAACATTTTAAAAACGCTTGTGCATTTATGGGTTCCTGGATGATGTCATGACAAGAGTGAGAAAAAAAACAGCTAATGTTTGAAAATCTAGTTATTCGGGTTGTCAGATGACCTCATTTTATCTGACTGTGGAACATTGCTTAACGGAAACCTTAGTAACTGAAACAACCCCAGATCATACAATGCCCCTCTGCAGCAGCTCATCCACTGCTTATCCTACCCTGATGAGCCCATCACTCTGGAACAGGGTAAATCTGGATCCCTGAACCAAATGACCTTTATTCATTACTCCAGAGTCCAAATTTTATACTCTTTAGCAAATGGAAGCGTTTTTTTTAAATCTGCCTCACTGATAAGTGGTTTTCTTAAGGCTACAAAGCTGTTAGGTCTCAGTTCCTGGTGTTATCTCTGCAGCATGTGGAAATGCTCTTAATTTCATGTCATTTTCAGGACTTCTGCTGTTGATTTTCTTCTTGCTTTTCACTAAATTATAAGTAATCTCTGATTACATTTATTCAAGATTCCCTCCCAGCCAGTTCATCCTCATAGATGATTTTGACCATTCTTCTTTCAGGCTTTAATTACGTGTTTTACAACTTTAGTAGCAAGAGACATGACAATATCTTTCTGAAATGAGTACAAGAATGTACTCCATATTTCTTCAGAACAGTATTTTATCTTTAAAAAGAAAAAAAAAACAACAAACCAAAACAACATTTTCTCATCCTCCAAAAATATGAAGGCAATTCAGGCAAGCTATTCCCAAAACACGTTTCTGGACATAAACCCAGCTGTGCCGAGCAATTATTAAAATAAAACGTGAAATCTGATAAATGCCAGAATACTTTCAGTCATTTTGGACATTTGTGTTTGCCTTCTTTAGCTGAGGTTGATGAAAATAGGTTGAAACATTGATACAAATACATACACTTTGTAGAAATAATATTGCAGCGTGACAGACTGATGTTAAAGCTGGAAATAAAATACCTTTGTTGGTAATTATTTATGAAGATACATGCTTATAGCCTCTGTGAAAAAAAGGAATATTACATTTGCATCTGCAGCAGTGGGTGGGAGTGAAGAGTGTAAAAGAAAATGTAATCATCATATGGCTGAGTGACAGCATGTCTCCCAACTATTACTTATCCCTTAAAGGCAATTAAATCAAATGTTTTGCAGCCAAACAAAACAGACACAATCAAACAATTCAATAATGAGGCGAGGCAGTAACCAGCAGCGTGCTGCTGAATGGACAGAAACATCACCTTCAAATGTCACTTTCTGTTTCTGGGTTTCTTTTGGCTGTATTGATCATAGTCTCAAATTCTCCTTTTTTCTGCTTCCTCCTGGGTTTGGCATGCAGACTCAACCTCACCCACTAGGATGATTCAGGAGTCTTGGCCACTGACACTCCAGAAAGGAGGATGCTTGCCAACATGGGAGCTTAATCTGCAGTCTAAATGTGGAAAGACACACATTTACCACTTTTAATACTCTTAAAAAATCATAGTAAAAACCTATGATACTAAGACAAAAAAACTGAGTTGAGTATGAAAGATAAATAAGCATATATAGTGGAGCTGGAGAGTGTTGGTGGTACACACTGCAGTGGCTCCCTCATGTTGGTGGCCACCAGCATATTGAATTTCCCTGCTCACTGCTGTTTGTTGCTGATACCGTCTGGTTTGGCTGCTTGTATCTCTTGTCCTTGCAATGACCTGCTTAGCACACAAATGAACCCCTCACCTACATAACATACGTGGAGAGGAGCAAATACACAACATGAATACTGTTCAAAAGACAACAGCAAGGATTTGTCTGGAGACTGAATTGAGCCTCAAGCTTTGATTTGACATTATGGATGAATACAATTTTAAATACATGCCGGAGGAACTACAGGAAGGAAAAAAATAGGGTTGGTGGACTATTAGTTATCAGTTTTTTTTGTAGAGAACTCAATCCTTACCCACACACAAGCAGGGACATGTGTTGGTCATATGGAGAACTCTTTATCTATCGCTGGACAAGATGATAACACGATTTTCCCCACTTGCGGCCTATGCTTTTGTCTCTTTTACACTGTGTCTTTTGTCTGCTTAAATGTTGCAAGCCTGCTTGCTCAGTACCCATGAGACGTCCATTATGTGATTTGTATTCTCTTGACTTTTACATGCAACTGTTTGTAATTGCACTTGCTACTGGCAGACACTTATGAGCCCTGTTGAGCTCCACAACTTTAGCTCACTAAGTCCTTGAAAGGATGTCTTTGTACTGTTCATCTATTTTCGTTTTTGCCCTTGACAATCAAATAAACACATAAAGGAGGGAAAGCTACTTCTGAAGCGTGCTTGGCGTCAAGACGGATAAGACGCAGAGGCTATAATGAAACCCATAACAATAATCCGTTTCAACTGGGGCTGCTATGGTTCAGAAATTGAAAAGAGAAGAGCCGTACGGCACAAGGTGGAAGGCAGAGGTGAAGATAGATAACCGGAGTGAGGTAAGTTCCTGAAAAAGAGAGTCACTGAGAATGAGGAAAAGCTGTAGATGAATGTGGAATTACAGGGTGTAGTAATAGCAACTGCAGCAAAGGTGGCTGAAGTGCTACCATTAAGAGATAATAGTAGTATATAGGAATAAGAAAAGGTGCAACAAAGGAGCATTAATATCAGGAAGAGAGGACAAAGTACCACTGGTCGAGAGCAAAGCAAAGGAAAGACACACCCGCATAATTAACACTGGCATACTGCAGCCAATTAAATATTTACAGAGGCCCTTCCCTGCGATACCTTGATGATGAACAGAGGCAGCCCAAGGATTATCAGATGCTGGGAGCTGCAGGCAGGAGACAAGAGGTTGGGGATGAGGGATTAAACATTAACAGGCTCAGATATCCCTTTCTTTTCCTCGTCTGATCCCATTAACTCTGGTCGGCCCAAATCCAACCCCAAGTCCACCCCTCTTCCTGCACTCACCCTCCCTATCCACTTTTACTCTACTTTACTACTCACTCAGCCCCTCTACTCCCCATTTATGAAATCCCACATTCTCCCCTCCTGGCTGCTTCCACCCTCCGCACCACCTGTCAGGGACAGAGCAACAGGAGAGCAGGAAGAGAGTGATGACCAAGTGGTGAGAAACCACCTGGATGTCTCGCTCAAGCGGCTCAACAAGATGGATATGCAGGTTGCTTGCTTTTCACAATTGCCGGTGAAGCAAAATGGATGTCGGCAGGATTCAACTTGACAGGAAATCCAAGAAATGTCAGACAAGACAGGGTGAATGAATTGTTTTGAATCTGTCAGGTTATATCATTTTCCCCTCCTCATATAGCAAATATGATTTTTTTTTTCCTTTTTGCTGTTGGAGAAATGTAGTCAAATGATTTCAACGAGTACGGCTTATTTTGACATTTTAAGTGCTTTGTTGGGCTCGTTTAGATGCATCAGGAGGACAGGTTTGACATTTCGCTGCTCTTCATTCAAGGTCATTTGATTCCTCGTATATAACCCAGACATTCCAGACTATTCATGCACACAAAAAACTACTAAGTCAGCTGAGTTCACAAACAAAACAATCAATAAAATGCAGCTTATTACCCACTAACTTAGGCTAACCAAAGATGTGACATCTGCCCTTTTATGTTGTACACATGGCACATCTTCAATTCTGACTCTGGTTGCTCCCCTGCCTCCTCTCTCATCTCCCTCCTACCTACTAATCCCTCTTCACACATCAATCAATAGAGCACTGCAGAGTGCACAGAGCCATACAGTACTTAATGCAGCAGTTGTACAACTTCAATGGGCAGCCACAGATCTTTACCACTGAATCAAGCTTGGCTGTGGAGAAAAGCCTGGTGTACTAAAACCAGGGACGAGCCCCACTCTGGTTTCTTTTACCCCCTCTTTTACTCGAACTGATGCCTAAACCCCTTAACACTTTTGAAATCAATACAGTAGTTAAATTGTTACTTCCTTTCCCAGTGAGTACTCATACACATGTGCCTGCCTTCCTTACACAAGACCCTGCAGACTCCATTAAATACACCCTGTGCACTGGTAATTTGACATATTGGTTGGGAATTGTTATCTTTAAAAGAGAAACATAAAATATGGATGAACCCCGAGAATATCTGCAACAGACATTCTCTGACAATAACATATTTTTAAGGAACTAAAGAAAGAAAGAAAGAAAATAAAACTGTTGAACATGACATCTAACAGCAACATGTCACCTTCAATGACATCAAGCAGTTATATATACAGTTATATTTAGTTTGGTAAAATTCCATGTGCATTTTCTGTGGTAGCTCAGCTAACTCAGAGTATAAGCATTATTGATGCATTTCTTTCATGTCCTTCTTAATCCAATTCAGGGTTGCAAGGAAGCTGGAGCCTGTCCCAGTAAACAATAGGCGAGAGGCAGATACAGCTTGGACATGTCGCCAGCACCAACTCAGACAGCTACTCACGCTTACACTCACTCCTAGGGACAATTTAAAGTGACCAGTTAACCTAACATCCATGTGTGGTGGGTAGAAGTTGGAACACCTGGAGAGAACTCACGTAAACTTCCCCCTGCTGAGGCTCAAACCAACAACCTTCTTACTTTGAGACAGTACTAACTACAATGCCACCGCGCAGCTGCGTGTATTTTTACTGATTTCTTTTTAAAGCAACACAATGCAACCTTTTTACCTAAAAAAAATATGCACATAGCACACTGACATTCATTATGTACATTTCTGAAGCAGCCATTGCCCAGAAGCATCTTCCATGCTGTTAAACCACACATCCCAACAATTTGTTTTGGGATGTTTTGTCACCTAACGGTTGTGTTTTGCTGTACGTAACAATACCATAGAAACACACTGGTTGTTTCCGTGGCTATTTCACTAAAGCTATGTCATTGGACATTACTGGAGAAAGTGTGTCAACATAAGACTGACTTTAGTATAGTAGTATTTATACACAAGTGTGTGAGTCTGTATAATACAGGTCTACAGACTCACGCATAGTTAAGATGCAAAATGATTACCTGATTAAACATCAGTATAGGACACATCACTTCGACAAATCTGCCTGGGCTTCTTTAAAATAGATGAAAACAAATCAAGTCAAATAAAGTTATTCTGAACTGATTAAGTTAAACTATTTTTAATATGTTTCCTCTATGTTGGGTTTCTATGCTTTGTGTTTATCATTGTGTACATAAAGATGTAAACCACAGCTGTACTAAAGTTGCTATTTCAGATTTATCCTTTAGTTGGTATACTGAATATAGTTTGGTTTGCTCTAGACTCTAATTTGTCTCTTTGGATTCATCTTATTGAATTATGTATTGTTAGAAACTGCCAGTAGCTGACATTATACCCACCACTGCCATCAAGACATTGGCTGACAGGTCATCAGGACCTTTTAAAGACCAGTGTGGCAGTCAGGCAAGATGGGGATAAATCCCTCAGGGAGGTGACTTGGGAGCAGCCCTGGAGGGGAAGACAAGCTTCAGCTCAGAAGAGATCAGGTAAAGCAGTGAAATATAAAAGCAGTGAATCCAGGGAAGGACAGCCAGACACTGGGTCTCAGTGACGACCAGGAGACTGGAGGTGCCAACTGACTGGGGAGTGTACAGGACCCTGAAGTGAAATGAGAAGCGCTATTGTCAGATGAGTGTAAAGAAATGTGTGTATGGCTGTGCAAAGGTGTGAGCAGGCTGCTGACCTAGCATATGTGCATGTCTGAGAGCCACTTTTTTCCTCTCTTGCAGTGATCACATGTGGACCCAGCAGCAGCAGGCACGCTAACAATGGAAACGCCTTCTGCTCCTTGCCAGACAAGCTGAACGTGAGACTGCTTTTTAGGAAGTAATTTGAGCTACTTTATCTTTTCTGTGGAACAACTTCTTTTATTTTGAGCCAACTGTTAAAATTGCAGGTGCAATCTTGTCTGTTAGCAGTCATACTAAGTTCTGATGTGCCCATGCTAGTAGCTTTCACTTTCCCAGTCATTTGTTGATGCACTGCTGAATTATCTTTTAATGACATCGCAACGCTGACTGTAGAAGAGTTAGTGTTTCAGGGTGGTCTGAAAAATCCCCCAAATGAATAATAATAATACAGTAATTTAATTTGCACTTATGCATGAAACATTTGAGTTCTTACCAACCAGGAAACCATCATTTGTCAACCACTGTATTTAGCTTTTCAGTTTCTTAGTTTTAATTCTGCTTGTTTGTTATTATTATCCATTTTATTTAGGATTATCTAAGTTTTACTATTAACAATGACCCCTGCGAGTCTTATATTTAGGTTCTTTAAGCTTTAGCATCATGTTATAATAATATATAAGATCAATATCTTTTGTACATCTAGTTTATATTTCTTTGTTGCTTCTTCTTTGCTTAGTCAACTATAACGTTATATGTAAAGAAAATGAAGTGCTCTGTATGTAGTTGTCAAAATCTGGACCACATTTTCACCTACTTTCCCATTTGGATGCTGGTTTATGCTGACGGTTTATTTTGTCGTGTCTGAAGACAGATTACAACACTGAGGTCCTATCGGTGGTACAGCGTGTTCTGGGGATTGCTATAGTTTCCAGCTCTATATCCAGTTATGTGTAAATTTCACTGTAGAGATACCTAAAAACTTTATCTTATTTGAAATAAAACTGCTGTCCTCTGTAACTTAATCTCCATATAATCTTTTCTTTCACCACATCAAGCTTACTTTCGGAATAGACTTGCTTATTTACATTTGTTTTCATGTATATTGCATTTTCGTACACTTAAGATGTTTTTTTGGTATTAATCGGACTCTGTCCTGGATGTTTAAATTTGATCAGAGATCTTTAACACAAAGTCAACAATAGAGTGGAATCTGAAGGTATGTTCAAGATCAAAATGTTACTGTAATTATTTCAGTCAGCAGAAGATGAAGTGAAGTGAGTCAAGTAAAAAAACATTGTCATTGTTTTTGCAAGATTGCAATGCAAGATTCAAATAATGATCATTAAAAAAATTAGTAAAAAGGTTTATTTGTCCACCGGTGTTTGCAGTTACCATTAGGGACACACTTCCACTGGTTTGGACTGCATATTCAACATAATAACCCATAAACATTGATCTGAACAACAAAATCTTTGTCACAACGTACAATTAAGTCTAAGGTCTTTGACCTAATTTAAACTACTGGACTGACCTAAATATATACTTTCAATAAAATATTCCGAGTCCTTAAAAGAGCTCTGTTCTGAAGCGGTGGTCAGGCTGAGCAAATGGGCTTATTTCCAGCACAGTAGCAAAGCTTACCCTATAGTTTACACTTGGGCCTCTAAGAGGCTACAATAAAAACAGCAATTACCATCTGATGGTGACAGGAGACAAAGAAGTGTAATAGCATGGGGGCCGTTATTTTTGATAGGACCATTGGCTGTAAAGTGGAGTCAAAAGGAATGAGGCATCAGAAAGTCAGTTGAGTGTTTGAGCAGTATGTGTGAAATGATTGACCTGGCAGAACAAGCTGCCAATGGTCATTTACAACACACTTGAAAAGTAGGTTTAATGAGAAAACAGAGTTTGAATGGAGCTGGAGAACATCTACCATTGTTTATCTGGACATTAACATAGAGTGAACAAGCAAAAATCACACAATTTCAATCAAAAGCAAAATATTGCATTGAAAATATATTCAGAAAATTATGAACAAACTCTCGAGTCATTGTGGAGCTGCATAAAAGATTTCATTTAGCTTTTTGTTTCAAATATTCGGCATGCATAAGTCTTCACGGCACCGCTGTACACTTATTAATTTTACCACCACCATTCATTTCATTCTGATAATGACATATTTCTGTGGAAATATGCAAATATGTAATACACTCAAACAGAGCAATAAGACCAGTTAATTGTAATGACTGAATGGAGGGCAATTAACCGCTGTCTGAAGCAGCCAGGCTAATGAGTAATCTAAAAAAAGTCATTCTTTGTCTTTGCCATTTTGCAAACAGCAAAGTCTGTCTGCAGCAAAGCATCAAGAATGACATATTAACTAACTTCAAGCACAGCAAATACAAACATATGTGGAAAAGTGAGGGGTTAAGGTGTATATGTTCTGCCTGATCAGGCAGACATCCAGGAACTCCGATATCTATGAGTACTTCCTGGAATCTGTGTCTAAGATTCCATTTCATAGTGTGCTGGTACGTCCTCAGTAGCCTGCATGCCTCTGTGAGTGTGTGTGTGTTCGTGGGGGGCAAAGTGTCCGGGACCACTGTGCTGCTAGTTCTGAGGTCTTGCTACTTGCACCACAGGAGTTTGGTAAGAGAGTGAGAATGAAAGCAGGAGATCCACACACAGAGGAAAGGATGGAGACGCAAAGTGCAGGGAAAGAGATGGGAATAGGGCAGGAAGGGGGAAGGGGTGAGGGCCAGAGCCCAGGAGAAAAGTGCTGTCAGGATAATTCACAGCAGTACTTCTTGCTGCAACAAACAAATGAAATTACCTGTGGGAGCACAAATCAGCTAACACCTGCTAAGGAGGGAGCTCCTATGGGAGGGAATGGGAGAAGGAGGGAAAAGGAGGAATATATACTGCAATGCACTAAGATGCTGGTACAGAAGTGAGCATTAGTTTGTGTGTATAAGAGAAGGTGAGAATTAATGTGGATGTTTCTGTTTGCAAGCTTGTGCAACTCTGCTGTGTGCACATTTTTGAACCTGTGTAAGTTTAGTAGTGTGCATATGAATCTGTTTGCACATTTCCTTATGTTTGTCTGCAGTTGTTTTGTGCTTGGTTATACAGTCATCCTTACAGCTGTGGAAAAGGTTCATTTGCATTCTGATTCTTAGCAACTCTTGCCATTGTCGCCCCACTGCTGTGACTTGTCACTACTGGATCCTCCATGCAGCTGCTGTGTCGGTTATGGCTGGCTACAGCTGCGCTGGAGAGCACATAGCACACATTCAAACCTGCTCCATAAACTCAGGTCTGGATCTGCAAGATAGAGATGGCCTTAGATGACCTGGATTTTGTAACAAATCTAGATCATTATAAGTGTACTCTCCTTTAACAAACGCCAAAGCGTTGCCATCTTCCTCTTTGTATTCTTATCGAGCACTAGATGGAAGCCGGATGGCATCCTGACTAGTTTTTGGCAACATCGGCGTGCACCCGCTGCTAATTTCCAGAAAAGCCCCAATTCCCTTGACAACATGATAGTCTTGTTCGTGTTGGTTGCTCTCTCATCTTGATGAGAAAAGAGGCCCTCTGAGTTAAAAATATTCCAGACTTTGACGACGTCTGCCCTCTTTTTCACCCTCGAGCCTCTTCTTTCAGCCTGGGTGATGATGTTTTTGGTATTTCTTTAGAGGCCATTGCATTAGACAGAAGAAATAAACAAAGAAGTCATTTAGTCTTTGCATCTGAGCAAAACCAAGAGAAGTCCCATAAGACGTGCAGAAAAAATCTACTCAGGAAGAAAAACAGAGGGGGTAAGAGGTATATGTGAATTAATGTGTCATTGCCTCTTTGAGGAGGAAATAACCATGCAGCCAGTTACCTGGTGCAAAACTAAGCTGTGCATTTATGTCAGTCCTGGTGGACTGAACCACTTATGAATCTGCTGGCTCATGTTTCTGATGAAGCTGTTTTACTGAACCCTGGAGCTATTGGGAACTATGAAGAAATCAGGAGCATAACTAAAGCTGTGACAGAAGTAATGCGTAATTAAATACAATGCCACTAGCCAATTTGCCTTTCATTTATCTCTGCACATCACTTCCATGTGTTATTTCTTACTGCTTTTCTAGCAGAGAGAGTTGTATATCTCCTATGGAGGAGGTTATTAATCTCTCAACACACAGTAACAAACATAAACCGATTCCTAAGTCACCATAACTTATTATAGGACCGTCTCCTTGGAACTGTTTGAATTGGATTAATGCTGCTTCATGTGGAGCACCGATAACAGTCTCTTGCTCCTTTCTCACACTTTTTGTAAAAAAAAAAACCCTGCAGAACAATTTAACTTGCGCACACACAATAATGCATATTGCAGTCCTTATGCATATACATACACCCACGTGATATTTTATTAGGTCATATTAAAGCTCACTGTGTCATATTGTGATCTATGACCACAGTGTGAAAAACTTGAAGAATCATTGAATTCTTTTGTGCCTCAGAGTTTATTGACTACAATGCACAAGGGAACAATGACACATCAGGATGTAGCTGCCTTCCTGTGGCACAAAGTGAAATATTAATGATAAAATGCACAGATGACATTCTGTTGAAAATGTCAAGGTGTGTATAAGAACATCCGAGTATGACAATAATTCTTGTCATGGTAATAAATTCTAAAAATTGATCCAATATGTCATAACCTTAGTTACATGGGAATGAAAACCTCCACCTCAGTTTAGCATGAAAAATACAGTGAGGATTGCAAGACAAACTTTTTTAATTTGCATGTCACTCATCATTATTATGAAATAAGTGAGCAAGTGACTGTGTAAATGCTTGCCTGCTTTTAAACACACCATTTTCACTTAAAAAAAACCTGTCTCATTATCTTTTCTCTGTAAATACTGCATTAGCACCGATTTCGTCTGCAAATGACCTGAGAAGACATTTTCCAGATGTTCATCCCCTGCATTTGAAGGCGCGTGAAGTAAGAAGTTGGAACATTCAGCTCATCACTGGAAAAACTTTTTGATCAAAGACCAGATGCTGGAAAAGATTATGTTATTTTCAAGGAAATAGCTATGGCACGATTCTTTAACACTTATGCAAATCATCATCAGTCTGTGATTTTCCGTGTGTTCTAGAGGTTACTTTGTGTTTAGTTCAGTTTTTTTCTCTGGTGCACCCACTTTGCAGCAATATAGCTCATCTACTTATGCTAAAGCAAGTGATTTCTTGTACTTTCCATGCATTGTAGTGTTAGCATGAGAGTAAAATATCTGTTAGTCTGTGTAATGCTAAAAGTCCCGTTATAGTTAGTGTTTTTACATTTAATATCAATATCACCTGATAATTTTTATTGGCCTATATGAGCTGACTTGTGGATGCTAAACATACATGAAAATAAAGACACTTACAGGATTCCTGCTCTACTTTACTACAATCACACTTTTGACAGTTTTATTTTTACTGAGCTTATACTATTACAGCAAAAGAGTCTTACAAGCCACATAAATCCACAATGGCCAGTGTGGTGATGGCGAGGTCCCATATGTGATATAGTCCCATAAAGCAAAATGCATCTGACATGTGAGGTTCTAGGCTGGAACACAGAGTTATTAAGGGTAGTTTCTCAGTGCCAGTATACTGTAGGGCAGTGACATGTGCATATCAAATATTAGTATGCCAGCAAAACAAGTCTTTTTCACGCATTGTCAGTGTTTCCTGCTGACATATGATGCCAAAGATGCCTTTCAATCAAAATTAAAGATCATAGTCAGTGTTTAGACTATGTGTTTAGAGCTGCAAAATATATTTTTTGAGTGTTGTTATTGTAATGTAAGCCTGTGCAACAGTCACATCCAAGGTCCTGCAAAATAAGTGGCAAATGGACTCAACATTTGTCCATCTTTCCATCTATGACCTGCAGACATTGATAGGAACGCATCCATTTTTATTTACGACTGCTCCAATGCGAACAGTTGTAAACTAAATATGACAGAACAAAACACGTTTTCAGGACATAGTACAATAAAAGCGAGAGATAAAAGATCCCTCTTTGCTTGCTTTTATTGTACTATGCCATGAAACTTATGTTATAATAAGAATATGACTCAAATGCAGGCAAAATACATACATTTATCAAAAAGAGGTAAGGTTCAGGTTAATTAACAACATGAAGGGTTAGGGTTTTGGTGGGACTGTAATATATAACATAGGTCAGAAAAATATGCAGCGCTGAGTTTCCTCAGTTCTACATGTGTTGGCCTTTTTCCAGGAAACCATAAACACGACTTTTGAAAAAAATGTACTTTGTGATACCATGTAGTAAAAAGTTAACTCATTTTGTGACAATGGAAATTAAGATTTAAACCTCAGCTTACCTCACGACTCACTGTGTCACTTATCCTGCTTTGTGGTACAGGTCAGTGGACTTGAGCCAGACTTTGGACTGCAATGGACCACCACAACAATTACTGTATACCACCTGAAATGTGACCCGCCTTAATTTTGTTGACACGACCAATTAGTTTGTTGACTCCATTGGTTAGCGTTTTCCTTTTGCTGGCGTTAGTGTTTTATCTCTTCTTACTCAAAAAGAAACAACAGTCACACAATGACAACAAAATAGAGATGCGAGGTGAAAATGAAAAGTGTGTCATTGTTATACAGACTTCTGATTTTAATACAAGCTGTAGAGCCCATGCTGGCTATAAAACAGAATATAGGTTTCAAGATGTGTATTAGGTCTAGATAAAGGATTATACCCTTCTTTTATATATTAAATATTATTAATATTTTCATTATTATTATTGATTTAGAGCTCTGACCCATCAGTAATCTGGTTGTAGTTTACCGATTACAATCCCGCATTAGCTGGTTGCTAACTCAGCTTAGCATGTAAATTTACTCCATGGTTTTTCTTGTTCAGGCCAGTACTTCTTCCTTGTTGTTAGTCAAATGCTATTTGTAGATCAGATAGTTTGAATTGTATGTTTCTTAACTTAATGCCCTTAAAATCTCTTGTTAAAAAATAATTCCTCGTCCCTGGATGAAAATGTGCTCACACGAGTTTTCATCTGACTTTTTCTGGATGAATTAACAGGTAATATTTGTGTAATTGCTCCGGTATGGCTCTTTTATTTGAGCACTATTTCTATCTTGGCTAAGTTTACAATTGCATACTAATGATGTTGAGTTGTTGATTAAATTTGTCAACATCTTGATACAGAGAAAGTGAAAGGTTTCCCCATGGAAGATGTTTTCCAAAAATGTTCGATACCTAAACCCTTTGCTTCCAGGTAGCCGACTTAAACACAGATAACTCTACAGATGGATAAATATAAATGTATTTGTTTGAACAAGAGTTTTGTTCCTTTTCAAAACAGCACTCGTGTTAATGTTACTCCAATAAATTATTTTGCTTTCATGAAATTTGAGTTTAATTTATAGTTACAGCTTCTGCAGCTGTATTGCTTGTGTAGCTAGATACTAAACTAATATGTGCATACATATTTATGTGTTTAAGTTTCAACTTTAGTGTCACATGTATTATTTTATAGTGGAGGAAGGAAATTGTCATTCAGTATAAATCTTTCAGCATTATCTTCAAACTCAAAGTAAAGCAACTTTCTCTCCTTAAATAACAACTGTACAGAACGTCTTCTACCCCATCCAACCCAGATGGCCTTCTTTTTCATCAATTCACTAATACACTCCCTTTCCCTCCTCTGTTCGTATCCCCTTCCTGTTCATCTCCTCTTCAGCAACAGCACAGCGTATTTTTTCCTATGTCTAATTCAGTCACTTATCTGAGCATACAAGTTCTGCAATGCTCCGTGATCCCTGTCACCTGGCAGCCCTCGCGGGGATCGTGAGTCAGTGCTGCAGATAGATGATGGTGAAAGAGCTGGTCAGACATAAAGGGGAATGGAGGGAGGTAGGGGACCTGATGGAGACCTGGAATTTTCCTGCCCATCTTGCACTGTGCTTTTATTTTTTTTCCTCCTTGTTCTCTGCCTCAGTTTTCATCCATATGCTCATGAATTTTTAGATCCAGAACTATTCACTGCATTTAATCACTTTGTCAACCGTCACTGCAGATTCTGTCAAACGAAGCGGAAATACCACGGTATAATTTTAAACAGAAGCAGGAAATAAACAAAACTGAGATGGTGGATCTAAATTTTAAAAAACTATATGTAGAGAGGAAAAAAAGGAAAGTGAATGAGAGACACGGCTCCCCAGATAAATACAGAGACAGGCAGAATGTCGATGTTGGAGATTTAGTACAGATGTGTCACACAAATCCTGATCTTTAGTCAAGACTCTGACAGGCTCAAAGAACATCTTGCTGCCACGCAAAGACCCCCCGTAAGTCCTTCTCCTCCTCTTCTTCGTCATTTTCTCCCCCTCTTTGGCTCCATTCCCCTCGAGCGTCTCCTACTGTTGTCACATCTTCTCCGCCTCATTTCTTCATTTGCTTCACTCTATTCTTCAGTTTTCTCTCTTCCTCAGCATCATCTCTCCTTTCACTCATTTTCTCACTGCACCTACTTGACTCTACTTTGATGCTTGTTTGACCTCTTTCCTTGCATTTCCCATTTTCTGTTTTTACCCATATACGCTTTTTAAAAATAGATGATTCATTAAAAAGCTTTAAAGGGAAGTTTCTGCTGCTCCATTCTCATCTTGTTGCCATGCTTCCCTTCCTGTCCTTCTGTCTGTGTTACTCTCATGGTAGATAGTTGCTCTTCATCGCCATTATTCTCTCCACTAATGAATTTTGGGCACTTTGCAGCCACAGATGGTGCAGCAGGCAGCCTCTGGTGGAAGGGCCCTGGCTTAACAGGCGGTTAAGAAAAAGAAAAACAGAATGCTGCAGAGACAGACCGTCTGCCAACACCTCTTAAAAAGTAGATAGAAAACACCACATGTGGGAGGAGGATTTTGCCAAAACCTCCTTTGCATGGAAATATGTACACACTTCTGACAGCTGTTTAAAGCACACACACACACACACACGTTTCGTTTTAACATTTTCTCCTTTTGATCTTTTTTCCACCACTCTCTGGTCATCCTGTTTATTTATTTATTTATTTTTTGGTGCCACTCTGGTTAATTGCAAATCCTTGTTCTTTACTGGCAAACTTGAAACCTCTTTCCCTGCGAGGAAGCCTTCGGGCAGGGAGAGCAACCACCGAGTTTACCTTTTCAAACAGCACCACACTCTTATCTTTTTTTAAAAAAATTCAACTCACAAACCTTGAACGATTTCATAGTTATTTCATTTTGCTTGTGGACTCTGACAGCATAATACAAGCATTGGCAGAAAAAGGATGTAACAGGTGTAGAATGATATTGCATTTTCTATCAATATTTGGCTTGCAAAAAAGTCTCATTAAAATTAGTTTAAACTTTAAAGCAACTTTCAATAAATTATGAGAATGGGATTTTTTTCATGGCAGGAGTTGAATAATCATGAGGTGGTGCAAACATTTACAACAATGACGCTTCAAGCTGCAAATCTCAACCTTTGAGTTCACAGTATGGTAAAACAGTGTGAGTTATTGCTGCAGCTCATCTGTTCCTGGAAACATGAAAAAGGAGGGAAAGATTCTTGTATTTACAAATGTGATGCAGGTGGCTTTAACTCTACTCACTGCTGTCGAACTAAGGTTACAGGTAAACCCAAGGGATAAAAACATGATCATTTCTGTCACACTGGTGAGTGCATAAGTGAATTGTAACATGAGCACAACCCTCTGAACACTTATACAGGTGCACTGGACTCAGTCCAGTTTCCTTAAAGAGTAAATAATAATCACAAAATTGATGTATTTAAGCTTAATTGCACAGTTTTGGTGATGTTGTTTGATTTCTTTATAACACCAACAATTGTTTTATACTCTTTGGTTTTACAGATACAGATGGAGAGAGCCTGCATGGTCTTCTCTAAAGCTCATCCTGTTTTTTTTTTTAACATAACATTAAATGCCAATATATAGGCAAGGCAAGTTTATTTATATAGCGCCTTTCATGTACAGGACAGCTCAAAGCGCTTTACATTATACAGACTAAAGCATCTGGTGACTAGCTATGGGAATGCCAGTTGTGGCTCACTGACAACAGAAAGGAGAAGAAAGGACACCCTAACCCAAACATTACAAAATATTTTCAGGTAAAAATAATTACGCATATTACTACATTTATTTTCTTTTTATGAAATGGATCCTGTCTCCCTCTTGTCACCTCATGTCTCCACTGATGAAATGACAGAAGCAAATAAGACAGAAAATAAGACTGTGTATAACTTGGGTTGCCACAGAGAAGGGATTATATTATATGTGTCTCAACAGTGTAGTAAGTCCAATTTTATTAGACTTGTTTTTTCCTAAAGAGAAAGAAAGACTGTGGCAAAGTTCTACACTGTGTGGTAGTTCGGGTTCCAAGAGGGGAGTTGGGACTGGGAATCACAGGGTAGGAACACCCAGCACTCTGAAGTCTGATGAGCCCTCAGAGGACTCCACTGAAAGTGCACTCCTTTGTAGAGTCCTAGGAGGGTGGTTTGATAACAGGGAACCTGTCTTGCAACAGCAACTGTCAAATCCCAGGCAAGGACTGGCTGGCCTGTTCTGGTGAACAAAGGAAAATGATGAGAGGCCCAGCTAACAGCAGGCACCCACATGCTTTGGGAGATCCCTCAGTGAAGCTGCAGGGAGAATACTGAAGGGTGGGAGGCTGGTGCCCAGAGACCAATAACCATCCACCTCTACCACACAGCGCTGACATTGAACCAAGCTGGAGAAAACCATTGTGATACACCAAAGGTGAAGCAAATAAACTTTGCTATATGATGTTCAGTATTAAGGTTTATTGCTGTTAAACAGAATTTATTTAATATTCAAACAATCATTTTGTCATCATATTATTGCAAGTCTGGGAAACACTGACCCCAACCCCTGTAACGCTTTTTAAATTTAGGCAACATTTTGGATCATTTCACACACCATGTTTCAGACTTCACTGGGCTTTCCTGGCATCTGGAGGAATCACCAGGTGAGCGTGTCTGTTTCAGGTTACCTGACTCATAACTCCAACATCATTCTAAGATAAATGGAGGTAATAAAGTAAATGCTGTCATCAGAGAGAATGTGCTCAATGCCTTCAGTGACTGTCCCTAAAGGGTCAGCACATCCAAAGGTAACACTAAATGATTTATGAATTCTGAGCGCTTCAACATGCTCAAAAAGCATTGCTCAACACTATTCTGTGCTAACCTCTATAGAGAGCTATGTATAGTACCATTGGGCATATAGGTTAATACTTACTCAAGGGCGTCCCAGCTGTGGTGCCCTTCCGAGATTTACCATTGTACATTTTAGGGCCAAGCAATACCTCCCCGTAAAGCTTTCGTCTCTTCTTTTACCCACTTTATCTTGTTCAACCTCCTTTTTCTAGTCCCTCTCCCCTCTGAAAACAAACTGCCTCATCATCAAAATCACCATTCCCCTGGTTGCTTTCAGTGCCCTGGGTGAGAGCTGTTCTCCCACCCAGAGGTCAAAGGACCAAGTCCACTTACTACTCCCAAACTCTTTGGGAAACTGGGCAACATCACCTTGTTGTGCTTTGATACAGCTGGAATTTAGGACAAAGTACCTATGTTGAAAGAGGGGGGAAAAAAACCTTGACTCAGGTTTTTGTTTTGTTCCTTACATAATGTTGTTTTTCCTTTCTATTTTCAGGGAAAGAATCTACATATTTTAAGTTGTATGCTCCCTGGTGTTTTGTGATTTTCTGTGGGGCTGTTGCACTCAATCATTTCCTGTGCTATGGCATTGTGGTGCGTATAAACACAAGCAAAACTATCATACAACAACAAACCTTCCTACCAAGCCTGGCTATATTATTTTCCAATTCTTTGAGGAAAACAGAAAACAGAGAATTTATTGTACGACTGCTTGTAATTATTGTTAAAAAAGTGGAGGTAAACTTAGATCCAATCCTCTAAAAGGCTGTTTTCATAATGCTTTTATAAACTGTAATAAAATGCCTTTTTTGTGTCTCAGTTCAAAAGTATTTTCCCAAAATATATCATAAACATTGTACATCTTTACACACAACCAGGGTATGTATGATGTCAGTCTCAAAAGCACTGATGTGAGATTACTATGAAGCACCAACCAAGATGCTTCATAATTGTGTGAGTATTTTTGTTATGACTCTGAAAGCATGCTGAGTTTTTGTATCACAGTAATGAAGCAGTCTCATTTGAGACAGACTCATTTGTTGTGTGGTTTGATTGCAGCGGTGACATTAACAGAAGCACTAAAGCGACCGTGTCTCCTGTTTTTGTCACATACTGATGTGACTGCTTGGGGTTTGAATGTGTTGGATGGCAATGTTCGACAAAGGCTTCTCGTTGTCATTCTGCTGTGCTTTATGTGAGAATTGGTGCTTCCTAGGCCTGTGATGAAGAGATTAAAAAGCTGAAGTTTTCCCCTGTGTAGTTAGGAATCATTTGTAACACCAATAAAGTAACCTGGTTTAGTATCAGACAGAGAATCACAGCATACTGGTCCAAGACAATAGAGGAGAAAAGAGAGCCATAAATATTGTGTTGACAAATTTCACTGCCTTCGATAATGACAACAACAATGTTTACTAAACCCTAATTAGAAATATGAATGCTTTATTGCATTTCTGCCAATAAACCTTTGTGAGACATACAGACTTTAAATGAATATATTAGACCACTTGCAACAAAAAACAGCAGAATAGCAACATCATGCAAAGGGTGTGTACTTAACTCATATCTATATCTTAACTCATAATAATACATAATAAAATAACAATAAAGTGGTAAATGTTTTAAAATATAGTGAAGTTTTCATTTTTTAAAAACCTTAAATATGTTAAAACAAACCAAAAAAGCATGATTTTTAATACTGCACACAATGTACAAATACTGATTTTAAGGAAAAAAGAGATAATGTAGCATCGACCCTACTTCGCTGATGAATCTGTATTGTCTCATGATGTCTTCTGTCATACCCATTTTCCTTTAATATGAACCAGACTCGCTCCGGGCATGTAGACGCTCGGCTTCTTACTTTTCTCATTTTTGCACTATTAACACATCGCACATTGTCTCTATCTCTCTCTGCCAGAAGAATAAACAAATTGGCAAACGAATTTGCTCAAAACTTTTTTCTCCAGTTCATCTCTCATCAATGCTCTTCCCATCTTTCTTTCCCCTTCTGTCCTTTTCTCATTTTGCATCATTCCACGGGTAGGCGGCGTTGCGGGGGAAACTGACAGCCATCATTGCATCGTTTGTCGGCTCGGCTGCTAATCTGCATGGCGTTAATAATTGATTGAAGGCTGCAACCAGAGATCCACAATGGCCTCTCTTCCCTCCATCTCCTTCATTCTCTTTTGTTCTGTCTTTTTACTTTGGCCTCTAAATATACTCCCACTTCACTTCTCCCATGCTATCAAAATGCATTTTCTAGCATTTTTCCACTTTCTCTCTTAATGAATCAACTAAACCATCCTAATTCTTTTCTGACACCCTGAGCCTCACTCATACATATGCAAACACACTCTCTGCCCTCCTGCTCAGTGTGAACCCTTCACAACCCTGATTCAACTTCTAATCCACCTGTTCCATTTTTCAGAAGAGCCTTTTCAAGTTGTTCAGCTGTCACTCCTTCATAAGGTGGCTTCATGTATTCTTCCTTCAGCAAACAACTGAACAATGCTGTGTCAATGCCTTGCCACCTGTCCTGCCATCAACAGAAGATAGTTAGGCACATACAGCAGTGCCCATACACACTCAAACACATGCAGTTTTTTATTTGACAACATAATCCTGCCATGCTGCTGCCTATGATTTATGAGACTCAGTTAAAAGGATGTGAAGGTTTTCTTTCCTCCTTTCCTTTCTCTCACAATGCTTTCTTTATATCGCTAAGTGTAGTGTGTGTGTGTGTGTGTGTGTGTGTTATGGAGAGGAGGTATATCTATATGAGGCGCAGGGTGAACCAAGTGACTTGAATACCCCTGTGATTTGTAACCACAAGCAAAGTACCATCCGTCACCCAGAGCACACGTGCCCACAAATACACACAAACAAAAATGCATGAACCTACACACAACCCGTAAGGTGTTCAGATGTATCTTTCCCTAGCATGAATTATTAAGCTGAATTGTGACTGCTGCTAGTTTAACAAAAAACTTTTAACCCATTTTAAAGTCTGTATAAACACACTTGTTGCCCAGTATAAGGAGGCAGAATAGAGGAAGATAAATTATGTCCTGGTATACACTCTTCAGTGCATGGTAATATTTCTAATATAGGAGTTTATATATTTATGCTCCTGTTCGTCACAAAGAAAATTATCTTTAGCATTTCGTTTTTCATCTCCTGTGTGTGTGCAGATAACCATTTTCATATTGTTAATCTTTTTTGTCTCTATCATCTTGCCTGTATAACTTATCTATAAGCCATCAAAATCGTATGACAATGATTGCAATAATCTGATCTAATCTACGTGCACTTGTAATGCGATATTCAAAAGATTCTTGTCTACATTTTTTGCTGTTATTGGATTTCTTTCAGTGTACGTAGTGTCATCACTTCCTGTTATTTTCAAAACGTCCAGGCTTTGCTGAGCATGCTAATGTGGGAGCTAATACATTACAAATAGTCCACACATGATTGTTTTATTTTGTTTAATCTTTAACTCTCCACTGCTGCATGATATTGGTAATGATGTAAATATTGATGTGTTAGGGTTTGATAGTTTTTGGTATGTATTTCTTGGTTTCGTGTCTTTATTTTGTAGTTCTTGTGTTTCCTGTTTGTTAGTTCACCTGTATGGATTTGGATTATTAGTTTCTGTTTGTATTTTAGTCCTTTGTTTTTCTGCTCAGGTCACTGCTGCATTGAGTTGGTTTGGTATGAGATTCCACATTAATGAAGCTGTTCTGCATTTCTGCATCCTGTCTGCCAGCATTTGGGTTCTCACCTCCATACCACTTCTCAACATCACAATATGATGAGCTGTAGATTTTTTTGTACCAGCTCAAATGTAAATATTTCCTTTTCTTTTAAAATGTATCGCTACAACACAAACACATGGAAACCTGTTTGTGTGTGTGTAAATGTATGTGCTCTCGATGGAAAAAAAAAGGGAACACGATATGATTCCTGATGAGACATAGGTGTCCTCCTGAGAGATCTCCTCCCGGACTAGGTTCAGGGCGTCAGTCAACTCCTGGACAGTCTGTGTTGTAACGTGGCAGCGGTGGATGGAATGAGACATGATGTCCCAGAGGTGCTAGACTACTTTCAGGTCTGGTGAACAAGCAGTCCATTGCATCACTGCCTCTCTCATGCAGGAACTGCGGAATGGCACAAGAGCACAACAACCTCTATATGTTAATATCAGTGTTGGTCACATTAAACATTTAAAATAAGATTTAAACACTGGCTAAAGCAGAACCAGACATGCAACCACCAATGACTATTTCATCAAGTGTTGTTAAAATAAGTGTTGGGTTGTGTGGATAATCTTTCTCTTTGACTTTGTTTCTGTATTATTTTGAATTCTCTGATCTGATCTGATCTGCATGAATTACTTTTGACATGTTTGTTGTATTTTTAAACATTTTACTTGATCTTCCAAGGACTACAGATGGAATTTAGTCAGTGGCTATTTCTAGCATATCCGTTTTGAATGTTTTTAATACATTGTCTCTTTTAAATTAAATACATTAAAAAAAGATCAATGATAATTCTAATTATTCTAACTTTTTGAACCACAAAGTGGTATCCAATATTACTGAGCATCTATTAGCAGAAAGACACAAACTGTTATGGTCTCAAAAACAAACAAAATAATGAGCTGCTACAAGCTTTCACATCAGGCCATACCGACTCACGCTGTCCTTCTTCCACACACAGTAAACTTTCAGAGAACCGCCCAACTTAAGTTCAAGCCAATCGGAAAACTTAAATTAGACACGACATTGTTCACTGCATTGATGGAGTTTCTGACCTCTTCAGTGACACGCTGGAAATGTCACTAGTACAGTAACAGAATATTTTGTATCTTAACTGAGCTAATTTAGTTGACCTACATTTATAGCAGTTGCATTTGTTGGTCCTCGAGGGCTGGCTTTGTTTGCATGCATCCCATCATGCTTTGCTGCACCTCTTACTCTGTTCTGTTAAATGCATTTGTGACTCCTTGAAACTTTCCCTACATGGATGTTGACAATACTCATTAGATCCTTTGAAGTTATTGATATAGGTCTGCAAAAATATTGTTTGTAACTTTGAATAGTAAATATTTGCTGTAATATTCATAGATGAGTCGCATACATACAACAGCTGTCTTACCTTAACCATATTTTGTCATTTTAGTCTTAACCTCAAATTTGACAGCCAGAGATGCTCAGAAAAGGCCAAATTTTTATTTTGTGGTTGTTGTTTTTTTCTTTCTGTGCCTTTATGTCAGTATGGTTGAGGTAGTTTTATGTTTATTTTATTTATCTATGTCATACTTGAAGATATCGTTAAGCCAAGAGTAGTTTTGTCCATTAGGATTTTATATTCTCATCTGACACATCTATGGTGTGACTGTATGATACTGGTGATACTGGTCTTGAACTACATACTTTTAGAGCAGCAGGAGAAAACTGATTTATGGGCAATTCTTTCCTCTAAATATGGCTGTTATTTTGGCTCTGTTAATGAATAAAGCACATTGTTTATCATTTTTTAAATTTTATACGAGTATGATTTTGTTTCCACAAATGTTTTATCTTACATTACAAAATGCATATTTATATTTTATAATAGCTACTAGATAAAAAAAAAGATGAGGAGAACTGCAAAGTTCCTGTGCTTAGGGCAGCCAAATTCCTAGCAGCAGCTCTGCATAACAACGTAAACAATGGCAGCGTAAATGTCAAATTAATGGTCAATTTATTGATCAAAAGTTTATAAAGAAGTAAACTGAAAAAAGTATTTCTAAAATCATGTCTTACAGCTGAAGCAAACCTTATTTTTTTCAATCCCATTTCTTACAATCAGATAAGTGCCATTTTCTGATAAAGGACACCAGATTATTCATCTACATGATCTTTTGAAATATGTGATAACTCCAGAAATCAAATAATTATCAGGATTTTGGTGTACATGCAGATTGGCTCACAACATCTTACACAACAACAGGACTGCAGGTGCACATTTAGCGTATGTGCCCAAAACATATCTACATGTGTATTACACAAACACAAAGATAAATCAGCTTGTTTGCTATTATGTTGCTAATATGGTAATTAATTAATGCTACTAAATAAACAATGGATGTACAGTTAAGCCTAAAATGATTAATAACCCAATCAAAGATGATTTATGGTTCACATTTAGGGTTATTCTGGATAACAATGACATAAGAGATGAATCACTGTGAGACATTGTGTTAGTGATGTCAATGATATGCTTAACTATTTCCGCTTTGAGTTATATTTACAATTTTAAAAAGGCCTTAATCACTCAAACCCTTTCCTAGTAATTACAGTGATTAAATGGCTCTCATATTAGCTAATAAGCTTATTACCCTGAGATTTTGGACCTCTGTACATCTGTGATTATCTCCAGGTCTGTGATGATGGAAAACTGGTATACTGTACCATGACTGCTTTTTAGTCCACAGATTCTCCACAAAACTCTTTATCTGCTTTCAGGTGGATGTGGCTAATGTTTGTACACATATCTACAAGTACTTTCAACTATTGTTTACTGGGCTTTTTCCCACTATGATTATTCTATTATCTTTTTATGAACACTTGTGATTTTAGCTGTTTACTTAACTTTCCGTCCATGTTTCATTTCTGTTCTTTTGGTCCTGTAAATATCTCCTTTCTATGTTTCCGTCATTCTTTTTTTCTTTGTCTCCCGTGTCAGGTTCAGCATGAAACATCATTGCTAATAAATAAGAATACAGATAAAAAAATAAAAAGGATTTAAAGGACCAAAGACAGCCATATGTACGACATGCTTCCCTTGGCAGAGCAAATCTATCTGGCACAAATCAGCACACAGACTATTGTTCTGGGAACCTGGGATCTGGATTCTGGCTGTGGCACGCTAAAATGTAAACAATGTTCTCTGCTTGTCATTTCTTTATAATTTAAAGTCTTTGCCTTGTTAAAGATCAAACGCTTCCTAAGGCCATTTTGCTTTCCTGACTGCCTGATTCCTTTTGCTCTCACAGACTTTTACACAGAGCTGTTTTACCATTTATTTTTCACTTTGTGACGACCGTGCAGCATACCGACTGACAACAAAAGTCCAAAGCATGGCATTTCCAACACCCTGCCTGACCACAGGGATGGTATTCTTAAAGCTGAATGCTTCTGCTTTCTTTTGTCACAGAATCCACAGAGCTGATTACTGGGAGCTAAGCATTAGACTGGGTTTTTTTGTGCTTGTCTTGGGAAATGGAGCTTTTTCTTGATTGGCACTTGTGGAGACCTGCTTAGTTAAGTATCGGCCTTGAGACGTGGGTGTCAAAATTACTTAGTCTTCAAGATGGCCTTGCTGGTCATACTTGGAGCTATGAGAGTCCTTAGAAAAGGAAACTACCCACACCATTTTACCCACAGTATTCTTTGTGACACAGAGGGAGGCTTACTCAAAGTGCATTTGTGATTTACTTTTAGATGAAAGTTTAGTTCATTTTTAAAGAAATGAAACAATAAAGTTCCTTTGCCTCTTTAGCTCCCATATATTGTGTTGGTCAAACAGTGGAGTTTTCCAATGCAGAAGAATCTAAAAAAATAGCTCCAATAAATCTGTAATTGTAGTCTGCTTCAAAATATTTGTGCTTATATTAGCAGATGTGGAAAATTAATTAAATCATCCATAACATACTGCTATTGTTGTCTGGGGGGTCCAGGTTAAATATAATTCCACATATTTCTTTTGTTTTGTCTTTTCCTCCTCATGGCTACTTTAAAGCTACAACAGGAGGTCATGCTGAGCGTTCATCTTCGCCCCAGGGACCCCAGCAGATAAATAAAGATCTGCTTTGGTGTTCCTGTATACCATACACATGAAAGTCCCTTCGTGCTGCAACCTGCTACAGCAGCACAATCAATCTCAACCTTTCATATAGATGCCAAAGAAGTTCAGTCAGCAGCACAAATATTTTCTGAACTTGCAAACACATCTTTACCCTGCAGACACATCATTTCATAATAGTATCTTCATGCAGCCATCCACAGCAACGTAAACACATTTAGAGGAATCTTAGCAGCAGGAGGCATGGTGTGTACTTTTAAGTGCGTGTTTGTCTGTGTATGTAACGCAGAGTTGTATGTGCACAAGGGCCTGGCTGGGACTGTGGCAGCAGACAATCTACCCAGGCTGTTAGTCACGATGCTGTGACACCCCCAGCTCCCATGCACTGCACGGGTCATTAAGGAACATCAGCACAGCCGGAGGATGACCGCACACACACGCACACATGAACACACAAGGGAACATTGATACACATAAACACACTCAAATGTGACATCACTTGAGAGAAGCAGTGCCTGTCTTTTGCCACCATGGTAGTTAAAGGCGAAAGAAACAGATAACACAAACTGTGCACAAAAACACACTACTGCTACCATCTTCCACAAGGGGAGCCAGTATGGGAAGAGCCAGCCAAATAGGAATCATCTATTCAATTACTTAATTAAATCCACAGCCCCAAAGGGCTAGGGAGAGTCTAGAGGAGGCTAATTGAGAGGATGATATCCTTGCTGCCACCTCAGTGTTGCTATGCATCCTCCTGACCCTTGCCACCGCGTGTTATTCCAGCCAAGTGGAACAGCATGAGGACATGGCCCAAGATATGATCTCCAGGCAAGACAGAGTCAGGCAAAGAAGGGTCAAAGGTGAAGGAATCAATGAGATAAGTGGATTAGAGTTGATTTCCGCTTTCATGGACTTAACTTTGAACTCAAGGTGGGGAAGCAACAGGACAGATAATTGTAAATGGCAAAGATTTAACTTTGGACCTCTAGAGTGACATTGTATAAAGAAAAGAGCACTTTATAACCCTTTTTGGGCTTTAAATGTGTTGATATATATATGTGTAGTAAAAGATGCTGCAAAATAAAAGGGGAGAAGGGTTTCTCCATCACCTAAGTGAGATGCTCCCCACCTTATGGGAAAACCTGTTTCTTATAAGGGCAATAAAGGAGGAGGGAACAATTTTTAACTGGCTTTTAATTAAATTTTAATCAAGGGATCATTTTCCCTTCTGCAAACCCTTTAGAAGAAACAGACAGATAAAGCTGAGTAAAAGGCAAAAGAAAGAGTGCAACGGCCATGATAGATTAGATGTTTAAACCCTGCAGAGAACCAATCACTGGTGTCTTGTTAAAATGTAATCGATCAGTTGATTCTCGATGACACTGCCAGCTCTTAGGAAAAAAAGAAGCCACTATAAAAGGTGAAATCAAGGAGGACTGCCTCTATTCACCTGAGGATAGTCTCTAATGCTCAAAGCGGCAAAAGTCCCAGGATTAACACCTAATGCAAACATTGCTGCTTTATCATCAGGTTAAGAGATAAGTCTTTGTAAATGTATCTATGCCCTAAGAATGAATACAATTAATGGAATACTCCTCTGAGAATGGAACTCACACATTATTGTTGATGTCGGCCTGTTAATGTCACCACCTTCTGCACAACCAATACCTTCATTTGGACACCAAAAATGGCCCGACCTTTAAACAAAGCTCAGTGCTCAATACCACTTTATTACTTTATTGACTTCATGGGTTTAGTAGTGCCAGAACTGTGCGGTAGAAATTTTATCCTGAATGTCAGACTGCTGATGTCACAGTTGCCTGGGAAGCTGGACCCATCTTCATGAAACCACAGAGGCATGTAATCATCTAACCTCTCCTACTTGGATCCACACTCTGGTTTTTATGAGATGCTTGTTGGGATGGGCAGGCTGCTGTCTTGCCTGAAGCCTGACCACAACATTAGATTCTCCTCACTGATGTACTGTAATAAACGAAAACACCACCGGTAATCACATTATCATATTCACGCAGCAACTTAAAGAGCGGTGGTGACTAGCTGTGAACTGGGGTGTTGCATTGGATTACATTTCAGCTGAATGTTTCCTGCTGTTACGGCTGGCTATTACTATTATCACTTTCCTTGCTATGCAGGATAACAGCGGAGCAGCACATAAAGTGAAAATGTCACGGCAGTTTGAGTAGGTACGAAGAGGTTTGGAGGGGGAGAGTGGTAAGAGGTTTCGGTGCATAGGGCAGAGTGTGTTTCTGACATGGTGTGAGACGAGGGGCATCACACCGTCCCCTGCTCATGAATAAGACATGGGCTGAAAGCCCTGCTGGGGCACCCGGTGTCCATTTGCCATTTGCACGCTTGGCCAAAGCCATAGAGGATGACTGGTGAGGGAGTGCTGTATGGAGCCACTGTAGGAATAGTCATGCAGGGTACACAGAAACAGCTACAGCTTGCAGCTGTGCCATTTATGAATTAAGGTTTTGAGGTCTACCACACCGTCATAATTAATAATTGCCTACCCTGATTACACGGGCATGAACGGCATGTAAATTTTATTGTTTTTTTTTTAGATAGTGATATATTAGGTACTAGTCTCCTACTGTGATTTAGTATATGGTTATAACACAAAATGCTCTCTGTTCCTGCTCAGTGTGTATCAGGCATGTGACAACTGTCAGAGAAACACAATAATGATGGAAAAATGGCTGCGGGGCAAGATTTAGTAATGCAACGCAATACATCCTCAATGCTTTGGAGACAGATATGTGCTCTGATCATTTTCGAAGTTGGCCTTGAGCTCACAAATTGATGTCTTCTAAAGATTTCCAATAACAACAAACATCTCACAGTCACACCGCTTACAAGTTCAATAAGAAAAAAGATCACTGAACATTATATGGAAATTTGCAGGAAGCTTTTGGAAAGAAAACAAATCTTTATGGCTGTTTTGTTTCCCTTTTCTGGCTGGACAGACAGAAATGATTAAAGATTTTCATCAGAAACTTATCTGAACTAAACCCCCTCCAGGGATGGCAAGCTAACATTGATCTAAAAACCTCCTTCCACTGTTTTCCTCCCTTTTTTCTCCTTTATTTCCACCCATCCAAAGCAGATGGGAATCTATAAAAAATCAAGGAAATGGCTGGAAAATAAGTTGCACAAGAAATGTTTTAAACTGAACTTTACTTCAAAAGAAGATAGGAGGAGCGACAGGCACACATGTCACAAGAACTTTGAAGCCCAATTCTTTGGATCTGAAGCAGCAAATTGAGGTGAAGAGTCAGAGGGAGGCTGCTCGCTGTTCAGATGGAGGACAAGAGGTCAAAAACACTACAGATGAATGGGACAAATAAGGGTTCTGCTGTTAACACAACCTGACACCAGTATAAAAAGGCTAAGACTTGTTCAACATGGCTGCTTTTGACTACTTATTGGACAAAAGGCTGAAAAAGAGGGCTAAAATTTTCATCAGTCAGTTTCGATGAGTGGAATCTGCACAACCCATCTATAGTACACTTTCAGACCTGCCTCCTATCCTCAAGGCTCAAAGATGTAAACAGTTTTAACTTGTGAACCAGCATTTAACCTCTAAACCAATGGGGATGGCTAGTGTGACGTCACGACATCACTTCCGGGTCCAACTCATAATAGTAAATAGAGGCAGAATGTCTGTAATCAAAGAATCGGTGGCGTTTTTTACAGTGACATCGTGTTTTGCCGACTTCCCAAAGTCAGTGAAAAAGGGTCTGAACTCCTACAAC
>JBAMHV010000006.1:6575478-6586854 GCA_037177535.1 Pseudomugil gertrudae | reverse complement strand
CCATTATATTGTGGTTTGGTTTGGACACGGAAGTGACTTTTTCGGCTACGGTGACGTAGCCACTAGCCATCCCCATTGGTTTCTTTCCTTGTGCTTTTAATAACGCTTTTAACCGAGTATTTCAGAAAGCAACAGGATAGAGCAAAAGAGCTGTTAACCACTGACCTTGTGTCTGATCGTGCCTGTTAGCAGCGTAACATGTCTGATGCCACTACACTAGACCAAACAAATTAGGTAATAAGCAAGACGAGGGACTGACGACACCCGGCTGAAAGCTCTATCCAAACAGCTTTATGTGGACATTCAATTGAGAAACAGCTGGGGCCCTGTACTAAAATATCTCTTATATAACAAAGTACACAAGTAGAAGGCAAGACTATTTGTTAGAAAGCCCAGGGTTAACTGAAGCTGTGAGACAAACCTACAGAAAACAAAGTGTAGCACAGCAGTCTGCAAACCAACTTACTTACTTTCCAGTAAGCGTGAACAAAAATAGCAGTTCAGCTCAGTATGCAAACAGCTGATTAGAAAACTGATTAAAGAAGTCCTCCAACTGATGCTGGAAGTCTTGCTCCATTGCTGTACAACATAAGATATGACTAAATGACAAGAGATAACCACAGTATACTGAGTCCTAAGCATTTATTATGTACCAGATATGAGATCACACTACACTGCTACGACATGCTCAAGGATGAGGACTCCAAGTGATACAAAACGGGTGTTCAAATCTGACAGCTTTTAATTAGAGCTGAATGAAAACTTCTAGAGAACTGGGAGCTGGCTCAGCAGGGAGTTGGTTTGGCCAGTGTCAAGCAGAAAGATGAAACATGCAGGGAAACAATTTGGGAAAAAAGAGCAAGAGATTCAAGTGATAATTGCAAACAAGTTGGGTAATGGTAAACTGCTGTTGGAGGACTGATACAGTGGATGAAGGTGTTAGACAATCAAACTGCAGGAGGGAGAACTTTGGCACAGTGTGTAATTAAAAGCCTTTTGAGTGTGTCATGAAACAGAAAAAGGAAGTGGAAGGGAATAGTTTGAAGCATGGAGTCACACAGGTGGGGGGTTTAGTGACAGTGGGGTTGGGGATGTGGCATTGTAATTGGCTGGCAGACAGCTTGGCTGAGCTGATCTCTGCACTTCGAGGCACTTTGCTGGTGTGTATGAGTGACTGTGTGTGCTATAAGAGAGAAAAAAATGATCATCAGATTTGTTCATTCCATTGGAAAGGCTAGAGGCAGGACAAGGTAAAAGGGTCAAAAGAACTGGGCTTGTCTAAGTCTGACCAAGGAAGAACAAAGGTAAACATGGGGATACATGGAGCAAAGGAAAGAGAAAATGGGGTAGAGGGGGTGTGGAGTTTAAACATTGGGAAAGACACATAGAAAAAAAAGAGCACAGAAAGAAAAAGACAGACTCATGGGAGGATTAAGAGCCGAATGCAGGGGAGAAAAAAAGAAAATCTAATTTACAGAAGCCAGTCAGAGGCGTCTTCAAAGTTTTGCAGTCGAACACAGAATTTTAAGTTGGCCAGACCGATCCTGGCAAACTTCCCACTGGTTCACCAAAGGAGCAAGATATCCCTCCTCTGTCAGGTGGCCGAGACAGCACAGGCAAGGTGCTAAGGTGTTCTCACAAAAACCACATGTTAAAGTTGAACTCACACCAGTCTTTTGCCTCACATTATGACTAAACAGTTCAGCACCACCTTGACATTTTCAAATGTAAAATGCAGAAAGGTTGTCAGGTTGCTTTTAAAATTTCCCAAAATGAGAGAAGAATTCAAGTGCTGTAACAGAGTGAACTGTAATTAAAGGTGAAGTCTAAGTGCATGATAAAAATGGGAAAAAGGCATATACTCTTTATATACCCCCAAAAAATCTCATTTAATTGTGTCCACATGCCTCAGCAGTCCTTGCCAGAGAAGAGTATTTGGTTAGCTATCTCAAATAGCCTATCAGCTGCAATGTTTGAGTTCACCTCTAAAAAAAATAGTGCCAGTGAGCATGAATGCATTCGACACTTCACCTTGTAAACCATTCACTAAGTGTGCAAACTTAAAATCCATTGGGATCAAGTGGAGGAGATTGTTGTCAATGAAATGTCTTTAAAAGATATTCTAAGCTTTGATGTGAATAAAAAAAACTTTGTCTTTTAAAGTCATGGATGCTATGGGATTGTGCCTGGATGTGTCAGTCACAGTCATTTTGAAGTGCATGCTGAAAGAGAGCTTGAGAGAGAAAGAAACACCAAGAGAGAGAAGAGTAACAAGATGGCAACGAAGAGGGAAAAGAACAAAAAAAATAAGTGAGGTGAAAGACGGCGGCACTGCAAGTGTAAGCCAAAGCAACCGAGAGCAACGAAGCGATAGAAAGGGGGAAAAAAAAGCTTAGATATTTGTCGCAGTCACATTGAAAAATCTCCAGAGAGAAGACGAGGTGAAGGGAGAGGTGAGGAGATGGTGAGGAAAAGAGATATTAATATTGTACTAAGTCAAGCAAGACTTAGGTGTGAAAATGGCCTCCAGTTGGTTCGCCAGTACTATTGCCAAGCTATCAGCCTGTCCCCTTCAGGTAAATTCTCTACAACACATAACAGACACTCATTCAGGGAAAGAAGATGGAAGAAGAAAAAAAAAACTTCTTGCGGCAGATAATCAAGCTGCAGTTGCATGGTGCTGCATATGTAATGTGTTTTTCCATGCTAGGGGTTATAATTCAGGTCTGAAGCACTTATATAGCCTTGGTCACTCCCCCTGTCAAGATGATGGGTGAGACGTTGATAAATCTTCCATGAAACTAGCTCAGAAGTGAGCAGAATAATTTCATAAGCCCTAAAAAGAAGTGGTAAATTGGTCAGAGAATTTCAATGGGAGGGAGAAAGTCAGAAAACAGAGACAGGAAGAAACGAGCAACAAGCTGTCTGTCTCCAGACACCCTTGACCTACATGTCAAGCCTTGAGGCTGAGCCATTCCCCTTCAACATGGCAGTATATTTTGACAGCAGATGCTTTTGATGTCAATCTCACGTCTTTGATGAGTTTAAACAAACTATTTTAGCTGAAAGAGGAGCATAAGGAGGACTGATATATAGATCATAGGAGAGATTAAATTCAAGCCCTGAAAAAGAGGAGGGGAAATAAAATATCCTTTTTAGGAGGCAGTTCGCTGAACTCAAAACAAAGCAAAAACTTGCACAACAGCAGCAATACTCTCGAACCCTGACTGTTCACCACCTCCTCAACCCAGCCCTCCAACAATTCCCCTGCCCACCTCCCAGAGGCCGCCCATTCTCTCTGTAACTTTCCCCTTTTCAGTGCCAGAAACTGGAGCTTGTTGCTATAGAAACAGCCTTGTATCGGAGGGGAGGGGGGAAAAAAATCTCTGCCGCATTGCTCGACTTGGATGAGTGTTTTGTATGTTTGAGTGTGTATGTATAGAGACTTCATGAATGGTTGTGCAATCAAGCAGTTGTGAAGACAAAACGCTTTGTGTGTCTGAGCATTTTAAAAAGACAGAAAGAGACAGAAGGTAAATAATCTGTGTGCATATCAATCACATTTAAATGTCTCTTGTCAAGTCAAACATCAAGTGTCCATCGTCTGTCTTTGAAGGAGCTATACTTCTGATCATGTCCACCCACTGCCATACCAGTGTGCAGCCACCGAACCAATTCCCTGTCCGTCAGGGTGTATCATTAATGTAAATTAGACAGGAAAACTGATTGGTGAGATCACTTACATTTGCTAGATGCATGGCATGGTCATTACACTCCGCAGCCTGTATAAAGCCTCTCAGCTATCCCCATGATTGCTGTAGTGGAATTGAATCTGTTCAATTTGCTTCTGGATTCCTAAGACCTAAACAGTCTTTACTGCTGGCAGGGCCCTTCTACCCCACCCTCTCTGGATCAGCCCCTCTAGTAGCTGAGGTGACATTTTGTATTAGACCGTCAGACGAAGGTTATATGGAGCATTGGTTTGTGCCCCCCCCTTATTCTCATTCAGGCCCATACTTGGCTTCTTTGCCTCTCCAGCCTCTCAGCAGCCTGGCAGTCCCCATCCTCTATTGATCCCACAATCTCATCAAGCATGTTTCCTGAAGATGCAATTTCCAACACATCAACACACAGGGCCAGGGCACTTTGTTGTGGCCGCACCCGCCGTGTCATTGATCTAGTTTGCTGCTTGCACACAGGCTCCCCCGTCTCCCTCTCTGGGTTCTGCCATTATTGCACCGAAGCCTGCATTGCTGCAAGCAAGCTCCCATCAAAACAGCCACTCCCCGCCCGACGACACCACGTGAAAGATACCTCTCCACCCTTTCTCCAACTCTGTCAACATCAAATCACTGTTCATTTTCCATCACTGCCCACACTTTTGACTGAAAAAGGTTCAGAGGAACGGTGAACCACTGTGCACCCACAGACACACACAATGCTTATAAGCACACAGAAAATGTGCATGGAAACACACTCACACATGTGCTAGTAAATGACCCCCATCAGAGCTGTGGCAGCAAAGGCCATAAGAGATACAATGGGGAGGTTGATGGGTGTCCTCGTTTTGAGAAAAAGAAAAAAAGTCACATTTGATCAAACACATGCACATACAGTAAAACTAAACCCCCCTACCTTTTTAAAGTACTGCCGTAACTCAAGCTTTCTCCACATGTTTGTTTTTTTCTGACACCTAATTCATCTTGCATCAATTTCTCTTACATGGTTATTGGTACTCCCACAGAAATCTGCACACATATACACAAATGAGAACAAACTGCATCTTTTGGCCTTTCAGTAGTGAGGTCACGCTAGTCTAAGCCTACACCTCTGGGCCTCAGAGACCTCATCGAATTCCTGCCTCTTCCTACTCCTTCTCACATGTCTCCTCCCCCCTTGCCCTTCTGTAATCCGCTTCTATTTTTCTTCTATTTTTTCTTCTCGTAATCTTGTCATAAATGCATTTTAGATATGACTAACACATAATCCCGTCCATTTCCCCCTTTCTCCTTTCTTCCACTCCTTTTTCACCTTCTGTCTTTAATTACTGAAGCAATCACATTTACCAGTTCCCCTCAGCTTGTTTATTCCTCCCTGTTTGAATATTGAAATTGATTTATTTCTTTAATCTACATTCTTGGAGAAAAGGGAAAATGCAAAACAAAATAGTGGAGGATTTAAATTGAGTGGGTCAAGGGCTTTAGGATAAATTATTAAATAAGCAACAGACTTTGCTGATAGCAGTGACTAAATACATTACATGCTTGTGCTGCCCCCTCAACACGCATTGCCTTTAATCCGCACTGTTTTCTTCTTACGTCAGCCCCCGTAATGGTTCTCACAACTGTCTGTCACAGTCACTTTTGGCAGGAAGATTACACACAGACTTTGCAGCCACCACCCTTTAAGACACGAGTGTCAGTATTTTATTTTTCAGAGTCTGCAATTACATCACCCAACATTTTATGAGCCTCACCTTCAGTGAAAGCAGGGAAATGCTCAAACACATATGTTTCAGGCACACACTAGACAGGTGGGTGCGATGCATGTCTTTCTGATTAACCTGCTTCTGCTCGATGCCCCTCACTGATGGTATGAAATTAGACAAGACAACAAAGATGTCTGTCATTTCTGAAGATTTTATAGTTTTTGATTATTGTTTTTTTCCTGCAGAATGAGAAATAATGGACCAAAATGTCACTGCTCTACTTTTATGTACAATACTGACAGTATCAACTTTTCTGTTATCCTAAACTGGAGTCACGCAGTATCAAACTGCGTCTGGTAGCTAATCTGAGAATTTTCCGCCATAATGCTTGCATAGGTGGCCCGTCATCAAAGACTGAAATGGTAGACACATTTGGCAATCAGCACAGAACTCGTCAGGAAGTCGGCCTGATTACCCAGTGGGAGTAATGACATTTTGAGTGCAATTAATCACATGTTGAGCAACACTTTTTTGGTAGAGTGAAACGTAGAAGACATGTATCACAGTCATTTAAAAAAAAACAACAACAAAAGAAAGAGGCACAAGCTTTTCTGCTTGTGTTTCATTTACATGCCATTACCTGGTGCTAGGAGTGACAAACACAAGTGGGTTCTGTTTCAAAGAATACATTGACCTTGTCTCTCTTTGCTTATAAAACAAAAATTAGAAAGCCTCCACTGTCTGACCAATCTTCCAAGTGTCTCATTGCTGTGCTCCTCTTGGTTTTAATCAGTAAAAGGATGGGACTTGCTGGCTTGTCTGAGGTAATCAACATCAGGGGCCATAAAGCAACGCTAATTGAATGGTCTCCTCATTGTCATGCACAAGGGGTGTCTCTTCTCACTCCCTTCTTTCTCTCCCAATCGTTCTCCTTCCACTCTGACTCCCCCACCCCCCTTTTCTTGTATGCCTCTCATACAAGTCCCTTGGAGACCCTCCATTGCCGGCGCTGGCTTTTTCCCACCGACAGCTCTAAGAAAACAGGCCTTGTCTGAAGTGGATGGAGGAGCTGCTGAGAGTTTAGTCCTTGTTAGAATCCAAATTTGAGAGAAAGGGTTGCTGAGAACACTGGGTAATTGGGGAAAAAATTTAATGAAAATAGAGAGAAAGCCAACTGTAACACAAAAAATGTTGTCCTATGTCACAATAATGATAATATTATTAATATTAATAGCCACTGACACAGGACTTTGCATTGAGTCCAACTTTAATCTCAAAGATTTATGAATGTGTCAATCTGCAGACGTTATGCTTGTGAGAAAATACTGAAACCATTGAGTATTTTAAATTTCTCCCCTTGCTCTGGCCTCTCACTCAGACACACTGTGCATAGTGAAGACAAGTAAGGACCGTGACAAAGAGCATTGGCTAAAACAAAAGCCTTTCTCGGTGAGAGGAATTCAGGTTATATCCTGTACCAGGCTATGATGGCACAGCAATGACTCACATTCAAGCAAACATTGTGGGAGGATTTTTGCTTTCTGGACGTCATTCGAAAAATTCATGTAGTTGCATAACAATTTAACCTGAAAACGTAGCATTGCTCACACTTGGATTATTCTCTTGTGCATATGGAAGTAATCCACATACAAGCTTTTCCCTATTGGCAATGATGGCAAGGGTATGTCATATGGGAACAGTAGCATGTCACTTGTAAGTCTGCAAAGCTGGCCAATCAAAGGCAGCACCCAAGGCCAAGAGAACAGAAACCATACAGCAGAAAAGCTGCGTGTGTGACGAACAGTGGCTCAAGCAGGCAGACTATAGCATGACGCTGACAATTGATTTTCTTTTGTGCGTGCCCATTTTCACCTGAAAATGCAACAACACCGTAATCATTCCCCACACCAACACCACCCACATGTCCACACCCTCCCCCCCTTCCACAAAGCAGCTGCTGCTCTGGCTGCCATCTGGAGAGAGGCTGACCACCGCTTATCAGCCCCTGGCTCATCACACAGCTGGCAGTGTGGCATAGAGACAGACGAAAAGAGGAAGTTAATAAAAAAGGGAAAGCGATGTAGCTGCAGGGAGATAGATGGTAGGGGGGGAAGGGGATAAAGAGCAAGAGGAGCCGCAAGGGATGCCACCCACATACACTGCCACCTATCACCAAAAAAAAAAAGTTAAATATTATGAGTCTCCAATTAGTACAGAGGGCACAAACCATGAAATGTTGGACCATAAGCTGCATGAAATAGTAAAAGGAGACAAAAAGTGAATAAAAGAAACTCAAACAGAGGAATGATGAGGTTGGACGACTAAACCAATGTAACTGTCCTTTATGCCTCGCCAATTGTCTTTCATGGCATTTTTGCAGCTATTGATCTAAAAAAAAGACAAACACGCCCATTCAAATGGCCCATCCTGACTCCATTGATGATAGTATTGTTAATTCAATGAGAGAGTCAATCTTTACGGACAACCTTCTCTAATATGCTCGAGCAATCCTGGACAACACATGCATAAGTGCTGGGAAATGGGAAACTCCAGGGAAAGCCTCCTCCTCTGCTACCCTACCTGTAATAGGTTTTCATGTTGCTGCGAGTCACTATGTCAATCAGTTCAGTCAGTGTAAGGAAGTGTGTCTGTCAGACAGTCTGTGTGCATAAGGTGAAGTGTAATGTAGGTTAAATGGTACACAGGCTCATGTATATCTCCCCTTTATCTATTAGAAAGGCTATTTTCTTTAGCCACCCACGTAACCAAATCTTGTTTGTGAGTTTATGGGCCTGTATCTGTTGGAACTCTGCGTCGACTTTGCTGTGTTTCTTCTCCTTGTTGCTCAACACACATTTACATCAATGCATTGCTGGAATGCTTGCATAGCACATTAAGACCCAGTTTCACTCCAGCAGGATTTCCTGATTAGATCAGTGAGTAGGACTGGTGAGAAATTATGTTTCATATGCTCAGCCAGTCTTATTTCCATGATTCAATCATCCAACTTGGCTCTAAATTGGTCCTCCAGTGCCGGGATCTCCTACTGGGCCTGCAGCTGTGGGAGCATGTTGAGACTCTGTGGGCTAGAGAATGTAGCAGGAGAAGGTTAGCCAGCACCAGGTGTGCTCTGACTCCCTCCTGAGAATCCAACTGGCTTGTTCATGTTCTCTCCAGTCCTGGCTTTAATTAAAAAATTCAACTGGTCATTTGGATAATAACTCACGCTGCCTGTTTTAATTCAGTTTTTAAGTCTTGAAGACTTCTCATAATGAGATAATAATTAAACTGTATCTGAACTTGCCTGCCCCCCTCCCCAGAGGAGTGCCATTATCTCTTCTCCTGGTTACAGTAGATCTGAGTGCTTCTGGTTGCCACTGTTCCCTCCTGTCTTAGAGGCAAAGTCTAAACTCACTTGGTGCGAGATGACAAAACAACCAGATTAAATCAGCCGATTTATTTTCATGTGCTGGTCCCTATTGTATCTTTGTTCCAGTTTGCTTCCTTTCCAGAGTCTGAAGGGAAAGAGGGAAAACAAAAAGGAGCAGCAGCAGCAGCTTTATTCTTATTCCCTCTAAAGAGATTATAAGTGTCTGCAAAATAACTTCAAGAAAAATGCACGGAATTGGCTTTTTTCCCTCTTCATATCAGCCTGCAGCCATGAGCTTGAGACGGCTTCCAGGGAGACAAAATGGTTTCAGACGTCTCGCCACACACAGAGTTTTAGCTGACAATGAACCAGATTTCTTTAAGTCTGTTCTCCAACCCAACGTAATCATCTGGATGGGCTCATAGCTTGTTAGCCTGAATCCAGCGTACTGGTCTTGCTGAAAGAGGACAGTTCACTTGCAAAGAAAAAGGTCAAAGCGTAGGACAGGGTTTGACCGCTTAGCAGCCTGAGATGATTTACAGTCATCTCTTTAATTAGTGCGTTCAAGCGTGTTAATACCCCGGCTACGCAGACTGGGCTGCGTTATTACACATGCACTGATAGGGAGGCGATGCTAATGAACTGCAGACATGATTTACGAGATGTGTACGGGTGTTTTATGAGTTACAGTGGGTCCAAAACTTACCTATGAAACCCCATGTTTCAAGATGCTTTCTATTATTGATTATTGAAGCTGTCTCCTGGATGTGCAGTCCCCTACCTATCCCAAAATGCTCACACTATCTCTTATGAATTACTTTCCAAGCTGAAAGAGACCAAAAGAATTTCCACATGTGCTGAAATTTCTGCCTCTGTGTGCACGCATGGTCTCTCAAATCTTTGAAAGTCAGCGGTATCGCTTACTCCCCCATTCCCTCTGTCCCGTGACACTCATTTCTGCTCTGTGGAAGTTCTAATGAGTTTTTGGCACAGCTTGGGCTGATGCAGGAGGCGCTGATATTAAAAAGACTTTGATGCCAGGTGGTGATTTGCTCTGTGAAAAAAAAATACAGGAATATAATTGTCCTCAGACGAAACTTATCCAGCTGTACATACAAATAAAGCTTAATTTTTTACTGCCTATTTCAGCATTTCAAATAAAAAAGACTCTTAAGCATTGAAATATATGACTGTAGGCATTATTTATATAATATTTGGGTCATAGCTAAATGCTTCCTTTCCTTTTTTTTAAGGTGCGACGCATCATTTAAATTATCACTGGATACAACATCATCCTTTTCTCAATACAATGATGTCATTTTACTTTTCTTTAAATAAACAGGATAAAATGATTAAATTTTACTTTTATGACATAAACTGAAAAAAAACATCATTTTGAATTTTGGGAGTTAAATAGACCTGCATCATGTAGGCGATTTGAGTCTAGATTACATCATGATACACAAGTCACCTGGCTTTTTGATGAATTAGGGTTGTATGTACACACACACACACACACACACACTCTCAAGCCTGAGTGAGAAACATGGTGCTATTTCCTATCATGTGATCAGGCCAGGGGAAACACATTCTTTACAATAGAAGTGATGTTGTGTTATGAGGGTTAATTTCCCCTTATGGGGTGGAGAGATCTGGAAATGTGTGTGTTGAAGAGTTACATTGTGAAGTGAATTAGCAGAGAGGGACTGGGTGGTTGTTAGAGAACTTGTTATAGATATTAGGAGCAGAGCAGAGGGGAGTAGGAGAGTCTGTCCCTGGTCTCCTCCAAAGAAAGATCTGTTAAATAACTTTATAATTCTGATTATTTATTGATTACTATTTGTTAAATAAATCTATATTGAGTAATAGAGCACATTGTTTGATCCTTCATTTCTTCAATGGACACCAGTGGATGTGGTTGGCCCAGCTAGGCTCTGCTTTAAGGTCTGTGTCAGTGGAGGAGGATCATTTAAATGCATGACAACACATGTTTATATTTAGTTCTGATTGCAGCGAAGCCAGCATCTGTTAAGTAGCTGCTGAAGTGTTGACTTCCACCAGTGAAGTTGTACTTTTCTCCACATGAACACACATCTGCTCTTATTGTGTAAGAGTATATTATGCTGAATAATTTCCACAACCTACCTCTGACAGATTTTTAAACAACATCATCGCAGAGGTGAATGTGCAAGCAGAGGTCAGAAAGCAGTGATGAGCTGGTTTTTTGTAGCTCTAAGGCTCCTGAACAGAGATGACAATGCAGTTAACTTTATAAATCACAGAAAAAGATCAATGGAAATTGCTTTAAAAAAATCAAAGAGGATCACACCTTGAATGAATGAATGAATGCCTTTTATTGTCATTATACACAAGTATACCGAGATTAAGCCATCCCCAGTGTCAGTGCAAGGAAAGTATAGAAGATAAATAAGAAAGATCTAGGGTATAACAATATTTACAGAATAAACAGATGTGCACACTCAAGTTATTTGCAGATGTATGTATGATGTGTATGTCTGAGAAATATATTGCACATTCAAAGTATTTCACGGATCATGATATGTTGTACATGTCATGT
>JBAMHV010000006.1:6556013-6575378 GCA_037177535.1 Pseudomugil gertrudae | reverse complement strand
TGCTGAGGCAGCGGGAGGTGTAAATGTCCATCAGGGAGGGGAGAGGGCGGCCAATGATCTTCTGTGCTGTCTTTACCGAAGATCGTTGGCAAGACATAAATATGATTATGGATCCAGAACAGGAAAAAAGTGGATCAAGGTTCAATAAGTCCCCAAAACAGAAATGTCACAGTTGAACCCATTTTGGTATCATCAGTCTCTTTAAACAACAGAATGAATATGCATATCTCAGAATTTGCCTGCGTGTGTCATGATTTGGACATTTGGGTGGGTGTTTTGGGCTTTATTTTTGTGTTCTTGTGATGCTTTGTGTTTAGTATTAGTTTTTTCATGTGTTTCAGTTCTGTCTTTAGTTGAATTTTGGGTGGTGGTTTTTGGGTTTTCTTGTTTCTGTTTCTGGTTGTCTTTGAGTATTATTGGTTTCACCTGTGTTGATTATGTTCAGCTGTTCCTCGTTAAGTTCTGTGTGTATATAGTCTTAGGGTTTTCAGTTGTTGGGTGCGGGATCATTGTTTTGGATTAGTGTTTTTCTATAGAGTTGTTTCTTAGTGTGTTTTCAAGGTTTCTAGTCTAGTTCACTACAGTGGGTAGTGTTTTATTTTGTTATGAGAAATAAATTTAGTTCAAACTGCATTCCAGCTTCTCTCCTGTGTTTCCACCTGCACCTGGGTCCACACCTCACTTCCGCGTTGGAAGACCTGACAGCGTGCACATTTTCTTTGATTAAAACACCTTTTCACACTTTTTTGGGAACTCATATGATGGATTCAGCTGCATTTTGATGCTGTTTATAAAAATGAAAGCAATCATTACAAATTTCCAACTTGAGCGCAGGTTATTTATCCCAAACTGCGAGCAAATGCACACTATCAAGTTGGAAGATGATGTCATCAAAGACTCATTAGTGTAAAGAGATCTGAGATTTATCTTTTAGCGGATTAAAGAGAATAAAATAATACAAATGCATTAATGTAACAAGGCTACACATAAGCTGAAAAGTATCATATTTGACAGAATGATATCGTTATAAAAAATAATTGATCTATTCATCTTTTGAGACGTGTGTGTCAACATGCAGTAGTCATAAGTCAGTTACAGTATCGATACTGGAACATTGGACACTTTTAATGTGGATGAGAGTTGCCACTTCTTGGTAATTACTAGCCAATTTGTAATAAAATGAATAGATAGCGTTACTATGATAAGCATCACCATAGTTACATGGATAATGGGGATTTTCTACAAAACAAAGGCGTGCATTAGCTTGGACATAAATCTTGACACAACAGTCCATTGTGTATGCTGATGAACTCTTGTCAGAATGAAGGAAATGGGAATATTGCTAATTATAGTTATTAAATGCATGTCTGTCAGTATTTGCTTGCTAGAAGGCGAACATGATGGGCTTATACAGAGAAACCACTTAATTTGCTAATTATCTGAACAGCCCGTCCACTTATAATGCTTCCAGAAAACATACATCCTAGAGTGAGACACTGTGTCCTTCACTCTCACAAGCGGTCTTGATCCGGCTTTTAGCGCATGCACCCCTTTCTGTCAAATCACACTTGTAAAGTTTTAATATTATTCAGAGTGACAAATCAAGAGTTATTTCCATTCGATGAGGGGATAAAAATGCATAGTGGCGAGCCACTCGCTCTTAGGACACAAAAAACTGTCAATATGAGCGACAGCCTGAGAGCCCCAGCCATCGCTTGATCGCCTCCACAAACCCGCTTCTAAGTAAAAGGTCAAATGAGACAGAGATCCTGACAGAATTCTTAAAGTCGTCAGGCTCATAATTCATAAGTAAGTATTATTTAGAGTAGACAACAATGGCAGCAGCTGAAAATAGCAGCTAATGAAAGAGCCCCTGGAGGTGTGACGAGGAGGGAGTGATGTTAAAGTTATGAGACATTTGGTGGGGTGAGAGTTAAAACAGAAGGGAAAGAGGAGAAAAATGCCACTCACTTTATGTGCGTCTCTGTCTCTTACTGTTTTTCTCACACATAACAAACATAAACACACTTGCGCACACACTACGGGCTCATGTTAACCAAGTCAACTAATGAGGTCCCAGGGATGCCCTGGGTGCTTCCCGTCAGTGACAATTACACCCAGCGATCTGTGACCTCCTTCTTGCCACCCCATGTTACCGGTTGCCTTTTCACAGATTTCCAGACACTAATTTTTCTGGGAGCTACACTTTAATCAAAGATATAAAACTATCAGCACTGACACATATGCTGTGTTGTCTTTTGTTTGTTTTTCTAGCTCCGCTGCTTCCTCAACCACAGTATTGCAAATTATTTTTCTGTCACGAGTGCTCACCTCTTTTAATGCTAAAGCGTGATTTTAAATGTAACAGAATAGAAAAGAAAATTATGTTTTTATATGCTTACACCCCACTAATTAGTGATCTGAGCAGAACAAGAAGACACAGGGAAGCAGAAACCTTGTTTGGATGATGTTGAGTGACAATGAAGAACTCATGTAGCTTTTAGGTCTTCTCACAGTTGGGGCTGTTTTATATTGTTCTTTTCCTGCTCTCTATCATGTCCATCATTGCAACATCACCCTAAATGTAGCACTCTGACATGCATGCGAATTGGCTAATTTGCTGCCTCTTCTTATTTCCCCCCAGACTCATTTGTGAGGCCTGGCGTCTGCCGAACACGAGCTGGATGCACACCAGCAGGTTCACAGTCAATTAAACAAAACACAATGCTACGGTGATGAATAGAAAGCAAATGGATCTGACAATAATTTGCGCCCTTGTAAAACCATGAGTGAAACTTTGCCTCTGAAACGATCTATGATTCTGTTATGACTACAGAGAGAAAGAAACCGAAACGGGATAAAAAAAGAGATACCCCATGGAGCTGCTATCATCAGCATTCATCTTGTATAACAGCCAGCTAGTTATGAAAAGCCTGCATGTGTGTGGGTGTCCTGCTTTTAGTCAAGTGCAAACATTTTAGCCTTAAGAGGGAAACCTGCCAGAGTCCACTGCCAATATGAATGCACCATCAACACCCACGTTTTCACAGTTACTCAAGCCCACACCTCATGCATGTGAACACTGCAAACACACACACCAAACAAGTTCTCCACGTACATTTACTCAGTGCTCTCACGTGCATTTCAAACTGTTTCCACATTATACAAATATGTGAACTTGGAAAATTATACAGCAGGGTAATTAAGCCGTTACACCACTGCATGCCGTGCAGAGCACTGGAGGCAATTTGAAGCTCATTGGAGTTAAAGATGTTACCACTGTGGCGCACTGCATCACCCCAAGGCAGCAATGATGCAACCTAAGGGGCTAATAGCTAATTTCCTAATAAAACACCTGGACGCAATAAGTTCTGTCTTCATATTTCACCTATCTACATGTCCAAATCACAGTAAGGACTTACACAGGTAATCAAATCTCTAAGATCTTTCTTAAAACAGCTTATGTGAACATCTTCCAGTATAGCTTAATATAATAGTGTTATATCTAAAGAGGCTACTTGGTGAGATTGGAAAAAGATTGGTCTCTATGCTACCGCAAATAATACTGACTAAAAGAGTTTCAATAAGTCAGGGGGGGGAAAACTCTTTTTGCCCTCTGAATTTTGGTCTTTATGGGCTGGACTTGTTTCCCATCCGATTAGCTGGGTATTTTGGAGGCTGGTGAGGACCTCAGGCTCATTGTTGTGCAAGTTCCTCCATGTAAAATTAGCTTTTGTGCATGCATCTGTGCTATTGATGGAAAAGCCGGTAACTAAGTTGCCAGTGACTCTGTCATTGCTTTGGGAGCATTCAGACTCCTTTAGTCACTTTTCTTTTAAAGCAGCTAGCATCACATCTAACGTCATTTTCCCCCTTCCAGCTACAGTCAGAGCAGAAAATGTTTACCTGTGTGCTGCTCCCATACTGAAAATGAATCGTACATCCACAATGTTGCCTCTGGCTCATTGGCCCTTGGGTATTTGTTAGATATTAAGATCGATTAATGTAGACTGTAGAAAAAAAACATTGAAAACAGATGAAAAATATACTACTGCAACATGATGTGGACTCTAATAAGAATAGGGCTTGGCATCATATACGTTATTAGAGCTTTCATGTGCAAAATAATTAGCGCTAGCAATTATTTTATGTTGTGCTGATGGAATTTTAACCTGTTGCTCTCCGTCTCTGAATACACAAACAAACCACAGGTGTTACTGGTGGTGGATGGTCGTCCTTTTGCATGTCAGCCATGAAGAGCATCTGTGTGTGTGTGTGTGTGTGCTGCAGCACTCGCCTACAGGTGTCCGTCGACATCCCACACAGGCACACACCTGATGAAAACTCGTCCCAGACATAATCACTTCATAAAGTTGCTAAGAAACGTTACATTATTTTCATTTTAGGTTTAAAACTTATTTTCTTTTCTATCATACAGGAAAACATGTAATCTCTTATTAATATTCAGATGTCACATTATCTCCTTCTGCTTATATAACGGTTACACCAAGGACAGAAAAAAAACCTCAAATAGTTGAATAAATTAATACTTGAGGCCATTATCTTGATTTTTCTCTTGAAAAGTATTTTTACACGATCTGATATTGTAATCCTGTGTTTTGTCTGCTCCAGCAGGCAACACCAGATGCTGAAGTTCACTGATATATTATTCTTTCTGTGTTTAAGAGGACGGCAGCTTCACAGCTTTGAAATTTATCCTGCTGACTTATTACTTTCTACCTAATAAATCGTGAAATTTTCATCATTCTTTGTCATAAATATTGATTTTTCTCAAAAATTAAAGTTGAGATAAACAAGAAATATTTTAATTGCTGCCATGTAGAACTCTGCAGTTAAAAAGCAGCTCATCTGTTTTTACAAACAAGTCTTTCGAAAGCAAACATCTCAGGATGTCTGCTTGTATAGAAGTCTTTTTAATTTCAAAGTTTTTATTGAACCAGTTTTGAATCATTGTGTTTTGTGCAAAACAATGTGATGAATCATGATTAAAATTGTAACGGTTGCCTTGAAAACCAAATTAAACTTAATAAACTAAAAAAGTAACTTTTTATGTGTGTTCTAGTATTAAAACTTTTAATAAGAATAAATTAAATATGTCACAGATTCAGATACATTTTTTTTGTTGCCATGGTGTTTTTACTCAAAACTGTTTGTGGATCCCTGATTTAGGAAGAAGCTTCCTGCACCGTCAAAAACATTGTTCCTCACTTTAAATATCACAGACTGGAATTTGAAAAAGGATCATACATGTGTACAAGTCTTCCTTCAACGTTTATCTAAATTTATTATGGCTGCTTTTATAGCTGCTTTTGCAACTTTACAAAACCAAACCTCTGAAAAGTGGACAAACTGCGGCAGTTAATGGGGTGGGAGGCTGAGCAAATGGGCCGAGGCACATCACAATAGCTTCATGAAAAGTTTAATTTCCTTGTATCTATTAGAATCTTTTTGTGAAAACAGTAAAGTGTGCATAAAATTACAGCCAGTCGTCTATTAATTCTGCTCCATTCACATGTTTTGCTCTTTATTTTGTCAGACTGTAAAACACGCCAGAAATTGTGGCAAACAAAGCAGCCCATTAAGACCCACTCGCAACTCTTGGGGCTGTCACTTTGCTTGAATGAATTTAATGGTGACAATTTTTATTGCTCTGAACCAAATCCATTTAAATCACATTTATGTCATAACTATAGCCTTAAAGTGAAATCACTGGTTGGAAACTGGAAAAATGGTCCCTATTTACAGTTCTTTGAAATGTGGAACTTTCTTTTGCAGGGGCTAAGATATAATTGGACAATCAATTCAAAAGATGATAATAGACATGCTTGGCTTTCCGTCGCTCTGGGTCAGTGGTGTTTTATGATGATATGGCAGAAAATAGAGATGGCTGGATGAATTCTAAAGTGGGTAATGATCTATGGTCTGCTCATAAAGATCTTTACAGTATAGACTGCCACGATCATGGAGGAGTTTGATCTTAAAGACAAATTTTCTGCAGAGTAAAGTTGAGAGTCTGTTCTTAAAATGACCAAACTTTATTTTACAAGATAAAATTAAAAGGTAGGAAGAAAAATTGCAATTAAAGAATCACTACGATAATAATCATGTATGCTACTTCTACTTTTCAGACAGTCATTGCCTGTAAATGAAATCTGATAAATAATAAAAGCTTTCGTTACATCAAACCCTGAAAAAAGCAATTCCTAAAACTTAATCCAGTGCTAATCTTCAAAGAAACGTTTGCACGTAATGTACACATTATATATAACCATAACTTTAATGTGTTTTGGTAAATAGATAAAAATCCAGACCAGACATTTGTGAGACATCCAACTTCATCTGTTTTTGATGCTTCCACAGTCTTCTTGAGTCCTTCCAAGTAAGCACTTCAAGAGTTTGTGTCAATCAGCATTAATCTCCTTTAATCAGAAATTGGAACAGCTTTCTGCTGGGCCAGTTGGGAGATAATAACTGCAGCAACAACAAACAGAAAAGCTTGCACCATGACTTGTAAAATTCCTCGTTTTATAAGCACTGTAAGAGACAAATCTGATTAACCAAACTAATGAGTTCATTTAAATGCAGAGTATTCCTGTCATGCTCCAAACTGCCAAGCTGACGCCATCACTCACAGGTCACTTGCAATATGTACGGCACCGAAAGAAATTTCTGCCATATTGCTCAATAATGAAGATGATGGTGATCCTGAGCCATCATGTGTGCGCTCAGTTGTCCCCCATCTGTAGCGGTTAAGGTCACCACAGCGTGGTAACGCGACCAACAAAACCTCTCAACCCGTCACAGCTATGAGCAGGAGATGTTGCTGCTCCCCATTACAGATCACCTTCTCACTGATTAATTAGGCTCATTCTGCTAATTGAAAGTCACCCCTCACCCACTGTTCTGTTATGAGACCGAGAGCAGACTGTGATGATCCCACTCAAGAGTGGTGAGCCACTGACCTGCCACGTTTTATTAAATCAACAAGTGACTGGCACATTTTCCTCGCAGTGCCTCTTGCTGTTCCTTCACTCCCTCTCTTTCAGTGGTCACGGCCACTCCCCCTCTTTTATAGTTCCTCCCATGAATGACAGCCAACCCACACAGGCTGCAGTGGGAGCTATTGGTGTAACAAGCCAATTAACTAATTAAGCTCTCGTTTGGAGACCTAACGAGGAACATAGATACTCATTTGTGTGAATAAACAGGGATATTTGTTCTCTCTTTTTTTAAGAAATGCATTTGAATATCTTAAATCAATAAATGTAAAAACACAATAACACAACTTGTACACAGCCAACAGACGCATATGCATGAAGTGAGGAAGCAGTGACAGTGCAATATGGTGATTCATTTATTCTAATGATACTGCTGACATCAGCCAAGTGGAGGAATGGATCGGATCTGGGAGAAGGGAGGGAGAGGAGTAACTCTTAGCCGTCTGACTGGCAGCCGATGTAGCCTAATAGCATGGCAACATACCAAACTGTAAACAGAAGCAAGCTGAATGGTTAATGATTCTCCTGTCGTCCAGTATCAATCTACATCAAGAGACATGACGCCTATTGATCTTCCAGCTTGCCGTACAGCTTTGATGAAAATGCACTATGAATTAGGGTCTGATGATGGAAATCTGAATGCGTAATGTGCTCCTGCCTTGCATGTTGGACCGTGAATATGCAAAACATCAAATCACAGGATCTCTGCACTGATACTCACAGAAGAACATCTGAAGAGTACAACCCTGAACATCCTTCTATGACTGCTGCGCCAGCTGAATTTGTAAAGGGGGATTGATTTGGAAAATTAAACCATATTGACTCAATAATTGAGGAAATTAGTCAAACAAAATCACATCTGTATTTAAATGGAAGCTGTTATAAGGAAGGTGTGCTCAGTTGCACAGCGGTCGTTCATGAAAAATACATTTTTGCACTTCCTCTTTTAAATTCTTAATCACTTAATATTTGAAGAGTTCGATCCCAAAGTGATATTTTAAATGAGAATATAATTATCTGAAACCTGTGATTAAGTATCACAGAATTTAGGGATATAATTGGCTTTAGGAGTTAACATCTTTATAAAGTCTTGATTTGTTTTAATTCTGCTTCCTTATTAAATCTATAAGACATGTTTTTTTTAAAAATTCATGTTGTGAGGTTACTTCCTACTTTATGAACTTAATTTTTGGAGCTTGTACTTCCTGGCTGGAATTACATGATACCTGAAGGGTGCAGAGTAATGAGGGATTATAGAATCATGTGTTGATGTGTAAATGGTACATGACAAAACCTATTCTGGTTAAAATGATTTATCTGGTGCAGAAATGATGTGTGCAGTGCGGGGCTTTCATGTCTTCAAAAAAGAACAAGGTCCTTTCAAGACAAGCACACAATGATCACCCAGCCTGCCCTGCAAAGCTGAAAAACAGACATCAAGCTCGATATCCCAATGTGTGTGTTATTAAGTGTTGGGTGTAAATCTTCATGCCTTAGAATCAACACTGGCAACAACTGTGACTCTGATCAAGTCTGTGGCTAATCCCTTATGACTGAGCTTTCAGTATGGCCTACAAACAGCAGGAAGCATGACAAAGAAATGTGTGTGTGTATGTGTGTGCATGGGAGCATGTGCATTTTGTCACTTGTGATTGTGTTCATAAAGCAATAGATGTGCAGAAGAAAGCTGAACTGAATAATGAACAAGGGAACAACAGAAAAATAGATGGGGAGGCAGAAATATGAGGGATGGGAGGAGACTTAGAAAACTGCATGTAGATAAAAAAAAGAGAAATTTGAACAAGAGAGCGAACATGGGAGCGTCGTGTCTCATTTTGGAAAAGTGTTAGAGGAAGAAAAGCATGGGGGCGCAAATTATCAGATATGTTAGCACAACAAATGGATGTAGGACCAAAAGAGCTGGGGGTTAACTCCTCCCCTTTATTTTCTGCTGGGAGTCGCAGGTTCGGGTGTGGACTGCAGGTGAGTGGATTGATCTGAGTTTCTACAGCCAGAATACTCTCCTCCATCTTTGACAAGCTCCATGCTGCCATATTAGATCACTGGGATAGAGGATGAAGGCAGCAAAACAAGAAAAGTGTGAGCTAAACACTGATGGAGCATAAAAGCCAATAACCCCCCAACGACTAAAATAAAAAGAACTCTTATGTGGTCATTTCTGAAAAGCAAGATGGCGACTGTTTGCTGGTGTGTGTCCTGCCACTGACAGATTAGTACTTTACAAGGTTACATAATCCACATATACAGTCATGTACATCAGGCATTACTATTATGTAATGCTGAAGTGTCTGCCTTGCTTACTTTAAGTTTGTTAGCTGTGTTAATGGAAGACTAAACATGCATAATTGTCTTAAAATCCCACAAAGAGAAACACATACATACAGAACTCATTTAAATATACCAGAAAATTAATATGCACTGTTAATCTTAAACCACGATTCATGACTTTAACGGACGGCATAGGTGTCCATTTTTCTGTAATCGTATTTAAGGACTTTTGCTTTTGTAGTTTGATAAATTGTTCAGTCAATACAGGAAAAACAACAACAAACAAACATAAAATATCAATTTTGGAACTGACCCAGGGCATTTAAGTCCTGCAGATGGGTTTTGAAAGGCCCCAGCATGAGGTAACTCTTGGATGCATTCCATACAATGGTGAAAAAAGAAAGTGCAGTCAAAAAGACTGCAGATAACGCACAAAAAGAGTGAGTGAGTATGAAACAGTGACAATGCATTTCAGGAAGGCCCTTAACCCGGCCCACTCAGGCACTACTAACTCGCTAATGTGCCCTGTATGAAAAATGTAAGTGGCTTAAATTGCATTAGATTAAGGCAGCTTTGAAGCGAATGAAAGACAGACTAAAACAATAAGTCTCATCGGGAGTAGGACCAGCAAGGGAAAAAAAGCATGTAGCATCTGTCCGAAGGTATCCTGCTGCTGCTGCCACGTGGCCGACAGGTAGCTGGACACGTGCCACAGGTGCGGGAGAATTAATGCTTGTTACCTCGTCTTCTGTGTGAATATTGAGTTAAATTACAACCACATAACCTTAAATGTGGTTTAGGAACTTTGTATTTTATTAATGTACTGTACCGCTGCTGCAGTTTGTGTCACAATGGTGCCACGACACACCTGAAAATAGATCAGTTTGCTGCACTGCATTTTTCTTCCCACAGCTTTCAGTTTTCTGCAGAGCCAGGTAGAACTGTTCTGGGTATACAGCAAATCAGAGTTTTTTTGTCCCCAGCTGTGTCCCTTGATCCCAAACTGCTGTTCACTAAGACTTAAAGGAGAACTTCAGAAGTGAGGGATTTGCTTACCTACACTTTTTGTAGGTATTATTGCAATATATCCCATCATCTGCCCTGCAGTGGGCCCTTTCATCAGATAAATAATTGGGAAATTCATCAGCAGTGTAGGATGAGATCAGAAATATAAAATGTGCTAAGTGGATTTCAGAACACTAATGTAAATCCTCGGTTTATGTGTTACACTGTGATAGACGGCACACACATTTCCATGAGGATCACTTGATCTCCTGCAGCGTTGAGCAAAAGAGAAAAAAATCACAGCATTAAGCACTGATAACTTATAAGAATAAAAAAGTTCAGCACCAAAACAGAGAGCACTGGGTGAATTACTCTCAGAAAAGACACAAAATTAACTTACTGAACACTTCATCACAAACTTAGAAGCAAGGGTTTTTGAGTTTTATGACCATTAATGCATTTTGCAGCAGCTCATTAATTTAGTTAACTTTTTTATTCAAATGAATTAAAGAGCTGCAGAAAAGTCAAGACTTTTTACGTACGCAAAGATATAAAAATATATGTAAATGAATTTAGGATATTATATTAAGCAAAAGCAGGAGACAACGAAGAGGAATCGGTAAAGTAGGCCACATGCGGTTGCTCCTGCTCACCTTCAGGCTCTGTGTATTTAGGTGGAAGCTCATAAAATGATACAATGGAGGCCCAGGGCTAGTTAAAGATTTCTTATCTACAGACAAAAACAAAGCGTTGCTGTCAAAATAACACTTGTGTTACATGCAAGAAGTGTTGTAGCAGCGTAATGGGTAATGCCCTGCAAATATGAAATGCATTCAAAGAAAAGTGACAGTAATATGAAGGTTTCTGAAAAAAAAAGGAACACAGTTGTCATTTGCATATTCCCTTTGGAATACAGCTGCAGACAGTGTTACTTTCAGGTTTGCACGCTGTATTTATTTCAAACATTCACTGAAAACAATTATATCTAATGAGTAAATATAATAAAAACTGGGAATCATCAAACAGATTCCGAGTCGCACATCCTCCTATTCATCACAAGCTGAGTTTTCAGGTCCTGCTTGTAGACTAAACAACACAATCAGTTAATTGGACCAGATGAAATTAAAAAGATTTGAACATTATCGTTAATTTATTTCAAAGTGGAACAGCTTTAGCTTGGTTCACTGGCCAGTTCCCCCTGATGGTTTGAAATGATTCTTTCCTAATAATCTCCACATAATTGTGTGAAAGACAAAACTAATTACACCCCGTCTACTCTAGCTGCCATAAGGACACATTTCTCATCTCTCCCTTCAGATTCCTCACATCTCCTCTGGATCCTTTTAAAATCCTTTTCCCACTTCTTACTGTTTTCCACCTGTTTGACAGATGTCCTTTTGCTGTCACATGAGCTTCACACCCAGCTGCACACCTGCTTTCACGTTCTATGTTAAAGCACATCTGTCTCTACCAAGGTATACATCAACATGCATCACAAAGTTCAGATGCTGCTGAACAAACTAGGAGAGAAACATAATAATTATTTTCCCTTTTCAATGAGACGGTTCATAAAGATAAACACCAGTGGTGCTAATTGTCCTGGTGAGTGTCATTAAATGATTGCCAATGAGGAGTGCACAATGAGATGTCATTAAAAGAGGCTGACTCCTCAAAAGGTGAAAGCAATGACAACATTAAATTAGTCTCGTACATCAGTTTGAGTAGGATTATAGCATTAGTCTGTTTTTCTGTTTAGTCACTGCTCCATTTGCATTATCTTTCAACAACGAGGGATTTTAATAAGATGTAAGATTACCAAGACAACAGAATCCATCTCAGGGTTCATTTACGCTGCCTTTACGTTTGTAAATGAGCATGTCCGTTTCAAACGTTGTCAAAGTCACCGCTTACGTGCAGGGGTTCCACAAGTTTGCTCCGCCGGATCTACCATGCTGTAACTTTTAGATGCAACCTTTGCTCAACACACTTTAATCCAACAAATGGCTCGTTACCAGACCTCTGGATGGATGACATGCAGAAGAGGGAATTCAGCTATTTGATTCAGGTGTGAATGGAGAATGAATGCATCTAAAAGTTTCAGGATGGTAGATCTTCAGAACTGGACTTAGGCTAATGTCTTAATGTCTCCTTTACTTTGACATGGCAGCACATCCATTAGAGGGCAGTACAGAGGTCAGTAAAGCCTCGGTGTGATCATTGAATACAATACAGCTTTTCCCTCTTTTTTGTTCCTTTCACCAGTTTGAAGCTACACAACACTGCCCCCACAGTTGGAAATGCTCTGTTTGGTATTTCAGGGTAAACATCAAACTCTGGAAACAGACAGATGTGTTTGTGTCTGAAACATTTCAACAGCATCCTACAATAGGGACTACAAGCAGGTTTTAAATTGCTAAGATGTTGGTTTGTGTTTGTTAGAGACTGTTTTAGATATTTCACTCCACTAGGAATAACAGTATTAAAACAATCTGCCTTGATTCAAGTGGTTTCCATTGAGGCAATTTTCAGACATCAGGTTTTGAAGGACAGGACGGCACACAATCCCCATGAGTAGATGAGGAAATTCCTGAATACCACCATGTCACTATTTGAGCTGAATAATAATACCAATACTAATAATAATAATAATGATAAATAATAATAATTCCTTCAGCAGAGTCTTCAACATTATTATTTACGTGCAAAGTAGTTTAGTACTACAGAAGAGAAGTTTGACTTTTTTTGCTGCCATTTCTGCTGCCAGGAGGATTTTTGTGAAACAACAGAAGATGATGACAAGGATATCATAACATATGGATTTCCAAGATATGGTATACTGTAATTACTGGAGGACGTGTAGGTTCTCTAAGATTTGCAACTGGAAAAAATATTATTAACAAAACAAGAATGACACAAAAGTATAATAATTACCTCCGCCAAGGAGGTTATGTTTACGCCGGAGTTTGTCTGTCTGTTTGTTTGTTTGTCTGTTAACAACATTACTCAAAAAGTTATTGATGGATTTTGATGAAATTTTCAGGATATGTTTGGAGTGTCACTGGGAACAAATGATTACCTTTTGGTGGAGATCCGGAACAGATCCTGGATTCTGGATCACTTTGAAATTTTTTCTGAGGTCTGCACTCTCAGAGTGCTTTTCAAGTTAGAAACAGGATCGTCTTTGTCATAATGTTGCTTTTGTTGCTCAATTTAAGTTTGCATTTTGATGGGTAGGAGCTAAAAAATTATAAATGGCTACTTTAAATCATCAAGCAAATAACCATCTATAACAGGGACTTATGCAGAGTTTAACATCAAACTCTGCACAAGTCTGCTGATTACCCATTGACATGAGTCAGGTGTGTTGAAGCAGAGGAATTCTTAACACTTTTAGGACTGCTGATCTATCCCTGATCTATAACAACAGTGACCTCATGGGGGAAAAAACAAAACAGCAATTTAACAATAAAGGTGAAAATATAGTTCAATACCTAGAGTTTCTTTGATCAGTCTACTGAAATACAACTTCCTACTGAAGGTATTTCCACTCCCGATCTATCAGAACAACATTGATGCTCATGACTTAATGATCCCATCGTTTGGCAGTCTTGCCTGGGACAGATTTGGCATTACAGAGGGAAAGAGGGAATCTCTACTTATATGCTAAGACTTTGGGTTAGGACTTAAAAGTGTTCCAGTTCCCAGACTGAAAAAAGATACTGCATGTTTGCAATAAAAGAAAAAAGTGCAATAGAGTTTAGAAGTTGCTTCACACTGTCTGAGAAATGAAGATGTGACACCTCATACTCAATATTCCCCTGATTTGCAGCAACTAATACCAATTGTTTTTCATTCTTCCTCTGCTGAAAATGTCTGGTTCCAAAAAAAGAAAAGCTTTCAGCTTCATAAAAGCTGATGTTAGCATATGATAGCTTGTAACACAGCGGTGCTGATAAGAGATTTTACTGTCCACTTTTAACTGTCTACTTCAATTCAACTTGAGTTTTTCTTTGCATTTTTCAGAATCGATGTAGAATCTTCCAAATCCGCATCTCTCTCCGTATAAGAGTTGATTTAATCTTCATGGTTAGGTTCTAATGTTCAAAAACACATAGTCTTGGTTGGAAAACTACACAGAGTTATGGATTTTTTGCTTGCAAGCCACATATTTTACACAATACCATCCAGCTCAATGCAACAACCTCCCAGAATGTCACCATATCACACGTTTTGAAGCTTGGAAACATGGATGTGTGAACATTTGTTCTATTTCACAATTTCTTATATGACCAGGCTCTCTACACAAATTGAAGTGAAATTGTTTTCTTGTCAGGCTTTAGTGATATAATTATCATCTCACTGTTATGTTCTGTCCATGTGGCGAATAAACCAGAAACAAAAAAGTAACAATTATGCTGAATATAGAACTCATATAACAATTACAAGCATGAAAGCAGGAATTTATTAATGACAAAGGCCCCATAAACAACCATCGTCATGCTCATGTGGCCTATTATGTCTGTACATGAAACAAGCACCGCATGTGTTGTCAGTAAATTAGCTGCATCTGATTTTCAATTGGTCTGCTTATTTTAAACTGCATGATGATTTTTACTGCTCCTGAACGGCTTCGGACAGTGTTTAAATGAGTCGGATGTGGTCATGTACAAAGAACAGAGTATTCGTGTCATAATTTTCAGAACTGGCCACTCCTATCTACTACTAATTTGCTAGATTAGTAAATCTGGCCCTAAGTCTTTCTTATTTAATGATCAAATATTCCCCATATTCCCCAATCTATATTAAAAGAAACTAGACAAGCTTAGAATAGACTGTATTATTTAGACAGTCCTCCAGTGTGGCTGTAAATACATAAAGACAGCATGTTTTATTAAATGAAAACGAGCTTTATCATAAACCATCTTTGAGTTTAAAGCACTGAATGTATGTTTCTTTTTCAGTAGAATTAATGTTAGCAGTCACAGAGAAAAAAGAAATCTCACTCCAACAAGCACCTAAGTGAAAAAAAGCATCCAAGAAGAACATATTTTCTCAATACAAAAAGCTCTCCTATGAGATTAGAACTGCTGTGCCAAGTTAATTCAAGGTACAGTGTTACTATCAGAGTTGCCATGTGTCTTACAACCTTTAAACTATGCTTAAAAACACTTCACTCTTCCCAACGTCAGCACTGGCACAAGCTGAGCACATCTCTCAGCACTCATCTAATTATGGAGGTCAGTCAGCATCGCAGAAGGAGGAAAACTTGACGGATTTGCATTCATGTCATGAGTGGAGTTCAGATCATTTGCAAAGCCATCAACTGGATGTCCTTTCATATCCAAATTCTCTGCTGTCCTATCACTCCTACACACTGGGGATCTTAATGATGGCTCTCTTATTTGCAGTTATTTCAGGAAATTCAATGACTTACTTCCCAGGGTCATGAGCAAAATGAACAAGACAAGCATCTTTGAAGATTATGATAATGGAAACGGAAGGCAAAATTGGAATTGTTTTAAAATTCACCCGCACGTTCCACATCTTATTATCCTTCCACTTGGCAGCCAACAATTTTCAAAGGCGTGATAAAAATACACATTAGCTATATTCACTGCTGTGTAGCAGAGTTGTATGGTCTGTGCAGTTTGGCATTTCAGAAGGAGAAAAATAAACATTTTTCACAGTGAAAAGTAAAAGACATGGATCAGAGATCTACACAGAAGATGGATGCTACTCCATCCACAAAATAATCATTAGGATTTACTCAGCTCGGCAGATGAAATGCAGCCTTACATCATATAATTTGCTGCTTCTGGCTTTTGATGCTAAATGCTATATTCACTTATGCTGAAAAGAAAATTGAAACCTTCTATTCTTCATAGAAGACAGACTATTCAATCCTTGATACAGTGCTGAACTAAGGACCAGATGGTGTAGACTAAAACACGCTTTAAGAGGGAGGATGTTGTTTCAAGAGGAAAACTCATGCAAATCAGGTCTTACGGAAAGCTGTTGACTCATGCAATTTCACAGTGTTTACCAATAACAAATTGGAATGGAACATTAATAGTGCTTTCCGTGCAAAACCCGGATAAGACTAAACGTTCAGAGAAATGTGTTATTACAGATGACCTCAGAAGTGAAATGCTACATTAGCAAATTATAAAAGGTTTAGTAAGTGCCCTGCATATAATGACTGGGAAGGAAAAGGACACAGCGACCTCAGAAAATACACACACATTAAGAAAATGTCAGCTAGGTCTTTGATATGTTGGAACTAAATAAGAACAGACTAAAACATATGCAGTTACATCAGCAAGGCAACATCTAAGAACGCATGTCCAACAGTGTCACAGTCTGTGTGCCTCAACACAAAATGATTAATCTCGTTCAACACCTGCTGTTTCTTTGGCTCATTTTTGGCAGCAACTGGAAGTCAATACATAATGTCTATACATACAAAAATTACTTTTCAATGAAATTATGATGGCTGGCAAAGGTCTCTGCACCCATGTTTCAAATTCCTCTAATGATGAATAGACAAGGGTCTAATAGATGATCTGAACAAAGACCTAAATGTCTTTTATGGTCATTGCTAGTGTGCTAAATAAAAATCAGAGCCTGTTAAATCTTCCTGAAGGTCTTTTTCAGTCGGACAAGGCTTTTCATTTTACTTTCTAACAATCCCAAGAGCAGTTCTTTCTTTTTTTTTTTTAAGTTTTCATGATCTGCTGCCAGACATCAACTTGACCTCCACTGTTTCCTGTTAACTGACATTTTCTAATTACACTGCAGATGAGGGAAAAAGCCCACTGAGAACACTTTGTGATATATGAAAAGACTTTTCTTGCTTTGTGGGCATCAATTATAATAATGTTCTGAGTAATATAAGCAGCTGCTGGATGGTGCCTACAGCTAGTAAGTAACCTCACAAGCCAAACAGAAAATTTCCATTCCTTTGCTTTTTGGTAAAGATCAAAATAATTGTGCTTAAAATATAATGCTGCAAGTAATTTAGTCATTTGCACCTTAATAGCGATGCTTAAACCTTTGAATACTGCTTTGAACAAAAATGTGTTGAATGTAATGAAATCTTGCATTCCACTTCTCCATCTAGTTTGTTGTGTTGGACATCTGGGGTGCAGCAGCAGTTAAAGGAGTTTGGAAGGACACAACAGACTGTAGGAAAGACTTGTGGGTGTGTAGCACATAGAGGCATGAGGCAAACAGGTGCTGTGAAGTGTGAGGTTCTGCCTTCCCAGCTGATGATCAAAGATAGCCCTAACATCCACTGATGACCGTGGCTGCTGGCCAGACCAAATGCACAATACAGCTAACAATGTCAGTTGATTCACGACGATGCCTGCCAACAACAACAAAAAAACTATTGTTGGCACTGCAGCATATTGACACAGAAACAGAAACTACATAATGTCTCATCAATTATCCATGGAATCTTTTGTCTTTTCTTTTGCTAACCCTGAATCCCCTCGTTTAGCCAGCAATGACTGTGCTTTGGTTGCACATTTTAAAGAAGTTTTCATATCTGGGGATTGCTCAGAACATGACATATACAGAGAAAAAAAATGTGTCCCTCCAGCCAGCGAGCTAAGAATATCTTAATGACGTCTTCTGGGATCTTGGGTGATCCAGAGGGATCCACTGCAGCGCTATGGAGCTTTCTTCTGCTCTTAACCCCTCTTTCACAGAAATACATTCTTGATTAAAAAAGAAGCTTAAAGCAATTATCTATCATGTCAGCCTATGATGCATAGGTCTTTGCAGACCCCCATTTCCCCCAATGGAAGTAAAACAGCTTTGCTAAGAGAATCTTATAGACAGAAACATAAAAAGGAAAGAAAAGGACAAAAGAAAAAAGTTTTGCTGCATTAAAGGGAGCTGTCATGGTATCCCAGTGCTCTGCACTGAAAAAGTGGCCCTGTGGAGCACATAAGAAAAGACCATTCATTGAATTGATGGCCTGGGCTCGATCTGTCGTCCTAACTGCCCTCACATAAAGGAACATTATGTCACTTCAGTCTATAACCAGTGTTGCAGTGGTAAACTAAATCCCAGGCAAATCCTCCTCTGACACAGTCTCACACAAGCAGCCAAAGCATGAGAAGATGGAACTTTTAGTCTCAAACACAACTAATGTAGTCTTTATCACAGATGGCTGTGTTATCAGACTAAATAAGAATTTAACAAAATAACCAAATTTCCATTTGTTTAAAGTTTTACAGATAAGCAGACAAAAAAGAGCTGATCTGAACTAAAGTATTCTGTGTATTGATTCACATGTTCTGACATCCCATAGGCAACATGAACAAATAAATAAATGCAATTGATACACGGAACTGGGTACTGTAAAAAGCCATTAATCACATATTCTTGGTGAATTACATCATAGATAATCAGGACTCCTAGCTGTGCATTAGTTTTATTCTTTGCTATCTTTCCTCTTCAAATGTTAAACACATCCTCTTACCTATCTACATATGTTTATCTTCATTCTAACATAATTTCCCAACTGACTTTTGTCTTTTACTAAACAGAGAGTGGGGATGGCGAACCCTGGTCCTCGAAGGCTGGAATCCTGCAGGTTTTCTATGTATCCCTGGTCCCGCACACTCGATTCAACCAAATGGATCTAACGACTTATCAACTGCACAGTGATTCATTCATCTGAATCTGGTGTGTTGGAACAAGAAGATATGAAAAACTTTCAGGACGAGGGCCAAGGTTGACCCCTCCTGATGTAGAGCAAACAAAGGTTGCGAGTTGTTCAGATAATTTCAAGCTGAATTAACCCAATCAGGAGAAAGCAGATCACTTAAACTTGTTTAAAACCTGTAATGTGTTATTTATTTTTATCTGCATAGATTAGAATCAGATTTTGAAAAAGCTGAAATGATTGTGTATCATGTATGCAATAAATTAAATAGAAAATGAAGAAAATAAAATTATAATTGGGCGCAGCTGGTTAGCACTGTGGCCTCACAGCAAGAAGGTTGCCGGTTCGATTCCTGGTGTGAGCGGGGCTCCAACC
>JBAMHV010000006.1:6521520-6551134 GCA_037177535.1 Pseudomugil gertrudae | reverse complement strand
GAGCAGGAATCTGCTGAACGAGCGGAACGTTTTGATACCAAATTTGTAGAAATAGGCGAAACGTAGCGAAAGATATGAACGACCGAAAAACGGCGGAAGAATAATAAGTTACGTAAATAAAGAGAAACAGGAAAACTAAGTGTGAATGCCTGAAGGGCATTCACACAATAAATACATATACAGTAAAAGCAGCTTCTGCTCAAGCACAAAAGCAATGTGAAAAAAGCAGGAGGCTGGGATTCTGTCACAGTTATTCAGAATTACACTTGATAGAGAATGAAAGTTTTGGAGTGCATGCAAGATGCATATTTTTTCTTTTCCTCATTATCTTTCCCTCTGAGAAGAAATGGGCTTAGGAATTCAATCAGCTTTGGACAACCAAAGCTGTATGTGATCCAGCTCCGCCTTGGTGTCTGTGTCTTGCGTACACAAGTGAGAAGAAGACAACAGAAAAGATCAAACAAAGCGAAAAGAAAAGAGAAAGAAAAAAGACACTAAACCAGCAGAGTGTAACATAATGCAGTGCTCTATCAAAAAAAAGCCAGAGCGCCCGGCTCAGTGCATATAAATTACTCTTTAAAGATATAGAAACAAAATTAAACCTACAAAACTTCTTTATAAGACCATGTTTTCTTGCCATCTGGCTCAAGCACTTCAATCTCTGTAACACCTTTATGCCGCCGTCTGAACACAAAGGAGTGCTAGTGGTATCGATCCAGTCGTATACTCCTTTTATTATCTTTTCCTCCAACCAAAGGCAGCTATTCGCTTTGATAGCACCACTGTTGCAGAAAAGCATAAATTCACAAGCCCATTTACTGTGAGGGGGTGGATAAATGGATGCAAAATCATGCTATGAAAAACTAACATGGCATGGTAGGGTATTTTATCCTAAGCTCATTATTTAAAGCATGTTTCCTCTTTTGCTTGCAGCGGCGTGCGATATTTTCTGTCTTGTTCTTGGATTTTTAAAAGGTCTCTTATCAGAAATGTTAAGTTAAGCTTATTGTCCTGCATGCAGGTTCTTTGGCAAACTAACCGTGGGAGAAATCAAGCTTGGCTTTTAGCTTGTCAAACTAACAGAGAGCCAAACAGGGCATGAGGAAGAGGGTCCTGAAGTCTCCCCATGCTTTGTGACAAGAGGGCAGCTGTGTGTCTGTGAGACCAGGGTAAACAGGACTGTATGGAGTCACAGAGCTTCCCTGATCAAAGGCCTCTCTCTCAGCTTGTTGTCAGTTTTGAACGCCTTCTCTGTTGCTTCTCTATCCAGCTTAACTGGCTTGTTGGCTGGCTGGCTGGCAGTGGCAGTGGACTAATGTGGATGGAGGATTGCCCAAAAGGCATCATCTGAAGACAATGACAACATACTGTTACACGTTATCAGCTTGCATGAAAGTCTGAAGGTGATGCAGGTTTGAATTTTCTATCCCAGCTACACCACGGTTGTCTTTTAAGATTCTAAGAAAAAGCTGCAAAGTTAAAAGATAGTCCAGTAGGGGAAACAGCCCTTGTTGTGTTCTTTGATTGTTTCTTCACACCTGCTCACACACCTCCATCTCCTCTTTCCTGCATGTCAGAAAAACCTGCACACAAGGGGAAAAAGCCCTGCAGTGCATTGTTTCAACATGAATGCTAATAAGATTCACCACAAGAATGAATTTCTCTCTTAGTTTTATTTCCTCGTAAATGTGCCAGGCCTCTTGGGACTGCTACTGTATGCATATATTAAATTACATTACACGGATAACCATGGATAGGTACATGTGTGTGCTTTTGCATTCATATGTTAAAGAATTTTGAAAAACATGAATAAAGTCATGTTGTTCTACCTTACTATGCTTTACCACCTCCTTCATTTGTGTATTTTACCAGAGCTCCAATTAGGAACTTACAGTGTGCCTATGTTACAGCTCGGGTCTAGTATGCATATCTTATCCCCTTTCCCACATGGTGGGATCGCAGTGAGCTGATGCGTGACTGCTCATGATTGAGCCCTCTTTAGCTAACAGGTGCTATCATCTCTGCAAACCTTTACTGGCACCTCACACTTCAGCCCTTACAAAAGGCATAAAAGATGAGCAAATGTATAAATGATCGGATCACAAAGGGAGGCGTTGCGGGAAATCCCAGAATGAATGAAAATTGAAAGTAAGCTTTTAGAGTGCAGGATAAAGAAAAGTTTTTCCCCTGTATTTTCTGCAGGAAATCCTCAGTGACCTTCAGCTCTGCTGGTCCATAATCAATAGTAAGACATGAAATTGACACCTCATTTTGTTGAATGAGGTCATCTTGCTTTAAATAATCCATATTACTCTACATTTGTTTACATTTTCTTTTATTTAGGTTAACCAACAGGCAAATATTATGCCAATGTGATCTCACATGTGAGGGTTTTTTGAAAAACACTGTAGTAATCTCATAATAATGCCTACTGTGAAATAGCTCCGAATGCATAACTGATTACCTTTCAATATGTTTGTGTTCATGAGATGATGTCATCAGCTCCCACTAAGTCTCAAAATGTAAACCAAGAGATTGTTCATTGAATTGGTGTCCTTTATAACCTTTTCTTCTGTCTAATCCATTTTCTACTTAAAGTGATTTCTTATATTTCCACTATTGTCCCACTCAACATAAGATACCTAATGAAAGCATCTGCTCCTTTAAAATTATGGACTGTAAAACATACGTATTGTATGTCTAGACAAACATTTATATATTAAAATTCCTGGTAAGACTCAGCTGATTGTGCAAATGTTTCATAATAATATTGTCAAATTCAAGAGGAAACATTTATAGGTCTGCAGTTTAGACAGTGAGGGAAGATTTTACTGGTTTAATTCCGGCTCCCCCCGGTGTACAAGACAAAGCGTTTTTTGACATAATGGTATAACCCTGCACTTTTCCCTGATGTGTTTGTCACTTGTAAGTCGATTTGGATAAGAGCATAATTTAAATTAGTTAACCACAAACAAGGTGTTCGGGAGTTCAGAAGCAGCCATTTCTATGGGAAATGTGTCCTTTTTACTGCAGCTCTAAAACACAAAAGGACAAGAAAAAATTGTTTTAACAAGCAAAAGTTTAGAAGCTATTTACTGTATTGTCTATTCTTTCTTCAAAATAACCCAGAAACAATCAAAAAGCAACTTCCTTTATCAGGAAGATAAATCTTATAATTAGAGGGAGTAGAGAGCAGGAGTCTCAATAAATCTCACAAGATAGCTGGCTAGTAGCAGGACAAGGTTTAAGAACTCACTCTACTTCCTCTTCCTTATCACTCTTTCCACTTCACTACAGCATCCTCCTCTAGGTTTTGCCTTCACCTCCCTGCAAATCACAGTCTTTGCACCTGTAACCCCTGGGTGAGGGATGATTACACCTCCCAAAGCATAAATTGGACCCGAGAGTTTGGCCTTCACCTCCATTGCACACCTCCATCCTCCTTTATTATGCCTATCCGGTGGAAATGGCGAAACAACAGCTTAAGAGTGCTGTACACCTGTGGAATTACAACGGTGAGTACAAAGGATGATCATTTGCTAGATGGGGTACATCGAAACCAAGCATCATGTAGAGATATGCACTTGAGCTTTCTCTTTGATAAACACATGGAACATGCTACCTCCCCTCTGCTCCAAAACTCCCCATCATCTGAGCTCAAAGGCCAAATGACAGATGATGAAGACTGATTCTCAACATGCAGCATCTCCCACAGAGTCAGCCACAAACTGAGATTTTTTTCGCAAGAAAAATCTGTAAAGACTTCCTGAGCATCCCCAATTGTACTGTTGGCAAACAGCAGAGTAGAGACAGAGAAAGAAAGAAACAGCAAGGAGAAATTGGGGTTAAAGACACACACACACACACACACACAAAGGAGAAAGATGTGATGGATTGAAAAGAAGAATATGGGTGGTTTGAAAAGAGACAAGATATCATAGATGTAGGGGGAGGCAGAGAGAAGTGGGGGATACAGAAAAAGCAACACACTTCCCTGGCTTATTTACACGTAGCTGCTGGTATGACAGGTAATTTGGGCAAATTCTCCACAGAGCTTGCAGCAGACGGCTAGGGGATAAAGACGAAAGGAGAGAGCAAAAGAGAGAAAAAAGGGGAAGGATGAGAGAGGGCGGGAATGAGAGAACAAGCGCTGAAGGAGACGTGTGCAGACTACCTGACACGGTCTGAGTTAGGTCTGAGAGCAAGATAGCAAATGAGTTTCCAGATTCCAATCAGAGGAGAGGAGAGGGACAACAGGCTGGGGTGAGGACTTGGAAGCATGGGGGTGTGTTCAGAGGAGCCTACGGTGGGTAAAACAGAGACAGAAGTCATCCTGTTGACAGAGTCTGATCATTTCATTTATCTTCAGCAAGGAGAAGATATCAAGAGCACTTTTTAATTCAATTTCTCTTTTCCTGTTGAGGTTAAAGGATCAAGCAGAAGGCAGAAATGACTGAGGCAAAAGGAATCAGGGAAAAAATATATCAAGATGTCCCAATTTATTCTGGCTCTGATTTATTCACTTGTTTTTGCAACTTGTGCTTTGTGTGTCTGCGTGAGTGTTTGTGACTTTGTGACTTTGTGCATGCTTTCTACGGCAGCACTTTGAGGCAAAGTAAGTCTGTATTTATAGAAAGCGTGTGTTCTTATTCAGCACATGCTGTCTGTTAGTGCTCAGACCCAATTAGAAAATACTTGTTAATGGAACTACGGCTTGTATCCCTTCCACTTCCTCAAACAGTGACTATATTCTCCCTCACAGTGACAGCAATCGAGGTGTGGATGACACACGGAAAGATAACAAGGGGGCATGCCCTTGTGTGTCAGTGTCCACTACGGAATACAGTGTGCAAGTTGAACTGGACCCTCCACTAGCTTCCACACTTCTTGTGCTGACTCATATTAGGAGGAGCGCTTATCCATTAGGTGACCTTTTTACCTGGCAGATCATCATTTTATGCTTAAACCCTAACAGACGTGGCCTGTTCTTTTGGCGCACTCAGACAAGGGTAGCGTTCCTACTATTAGTTTTTTTCTAGGATTCCAAATTCACTTAGATTTACAATGAGTATAGCCCTGGTTAACTTAAATGTGCATGATGGATTTATCCACATGCACTCTAGAAGATGTTCATACACACACTCAATCCTTTTGTATCACGAGCCTGCACCCCATTGCATACCATCTGCACCCCAACAGCTCTATGCAGGGGGAGCACAGCAGTGCTAAATGTAATATCACAGTTTACAACTCAGAGTGGAGGAGCAACAGAAGTCCAGCGCAAGAAGAACAGATGGGCTGAGAGAGGTACAAAGATTTAGAAGGAGACCTAACATGAGAAATAGAAGTAAGGAAGATGCACAAAGAAGTGGTAATGAGGGTAAGTTAGAGGACAAAACAAAGGAGTCAGGACAGGATGTTCACATCATGTGCTTCCTGCAGATTCCAAAAGAGAGCAAATAAAAATGGAACGACATAAAGACGGGTCGGATGATATTGGGTTGGAGAATAAAAGTAATGAAATGAAATCAAAGTGAGAAAAAGGATTATGTCCTTTGCTTCAGTGGAGTCTGTAATTATAGTAAAAAAAAACTGTGTAACTTGCTACAACAACAACGCAACACTGCTGCAGAAAACTGAATGTTATGCAGAGAATTAGCAGTGATAAAGATAACTGAGACGATGGGGAGGAAAGATTCTGCTGATCATCAGTGTTGATGATAACAGTGTTGGTGGTTACCATAATAAAGGTGAAGATCAAATGTGGAATAATGTCTTGATGATATGACACAAAAAAGATGACTTGATTAAAATTGCTACTGATGCCTGTGATGATAGTGATAAGTGATATTTTGTTGGCACAGTTTCAATCACGGATACCAAATTTGACATATTCTGCCATAAATTTTATTATTCAGTTTTTATCATGTTATTTCTTTTGTTGTTTTTTTAAATTATTATTTTTACACAGTCCCTAATATGACTTCTTACATATTCAACTGATCCAATTAAGACTACATGGTTCAGTTATACCTAGAGAGAGAAAGCTTTTAAGCTTTTCCAGCTACTTTCCCTTCAGCAGATGAAGATACGACCCACGCTGATGAGCTGTCCACTCCAAGCAAATGCTAAAATTACTCTCAGATGTTAAATACAAGATGAACAAGCTAATAAAACTGTATAAAACATACTTTTAAATCAGAAAAACTATTCAAATTCATCATGATGCCATCTTGTGGACAGCTATTACAATGTACAGGAGGAAGGATCTTCATGAAGATTGAATTTAATTATTGTGATATCTCTATGACAGCTTAGTTAATAGTACATTTATAACAACAAATAGCATAGTTAGTAGAGCAATTAGCATACTGTAGTTAACATGCTAGCTGAAAAAAGCCTTTATATTTTAAACATGGTGATAATCTCTTTGATATGACACTTGTGACAAAATATTGAAGACTTTTGTTTAAACAGAATGAAATGTGGCAGTTTTTTTATAGTAGTACATAACTTTCTGATTTAAAAACTTCATACTTCTGACTTGTTTTTATGGCACTGTGACATTTATGTGGATGTCATTGTGAACTACACATCTTTTTTTCTTCTCTGTCCCAGCGCATCACTTCACAGCACTGCCATGCCGCATGCTAGCAACCCAGATACTAACATGCTGGCTGTCTTGAATGAGCCCTGAGGCTGATTTAGTAAAGAAATGCAACAGGATATTATTGTAGAAAGCAAACAAAATAAGGAAAGAAAACGGCAGGGAAAGTCATAAGACGGGAATCAACAGAGGACTAATTTTTATTCGGGAGCAAATTCTATGAGAAAAAAATGGAAAAATAAAAAAAGTGTCATTGTTGCAGATAACTCAGTGAGACAATCTAACAAAATTCAGTGGTAGGATTAAAAGTATCCATCATTGTCTATCTTTAATACAATGCAGAATCAGCTAATCTTTAGTCTTTATCAATTATAAGCTTTGTGTTTGAATAAAGGCAGAATCAACTGTATCCACCTCTACTGGAATTTATTAACAAAATGCTATTTTTATGCATTTTTTGTGCTTATTTAGCTTCAATTTCTGTATTATGTTATCAGAAATGGATGCTTTACAAGGCCAATCTGGACTTCAGGTCATATTACTCTCATATGAAGTCTGAAAACTCATTATTTTATACAATATCTTTATCATTTACCGGCACTTTCTTTTTAGCAACACACAAAATTTAAATAGCAGAGAATTAACAATTTCATACACTAAATGTGTTTTAAAAAGCCCTTAAATAACAGAAATATATAAGTTAAAAACAATAATCTATGTTACACTAGAATAACAAATGTATTTTTCTTTCTGTCCATATTAATCTAATGTCAAAATTAGCATATCGTGGGTTTAAGATACGTATTTGCCAATCGATTGTCAGCCTGGAGGTTCTAAGCAGTTATCACAATACCTGTGTAAACAAAGCTTTGATTAACTGGTATTTACTGTGACCCCAATCTTAGAAAAGCTAAGATAGAACCTAACTCAGTGTTGCTTTACACAGGTAATGTGAGGAAGGTCATCCGTCAACCCTGTGTAATTAAGTGAGTGGCTTGAAAATGCGCCTTTAGGATACCATTAACCCATGCCAGCTGAACAAGGCTGAGCAAACACAACCCGAATACACCAGAAAACACACATCTCAGGCTAGAATGAGGGGGCAAGCAGAGAGGAAAATCCATTTCATGAATATTGGATTTCATTATGAGGGTGAAAAAAACAGCTTTGCAGTGGATCATTCTTTAATGACCCCAAAGTCCACATGCATGAATCTTTTAGCAGTGTCTGTCTGTTTGATATAGGGAAAAGAATAAAATAAAAAAAAACAGCTGAGAGTCATTTTTAAGCAGGTTTTGATGAACCATGAGGCGATCTGGGCTAAGAACTTTAGCCATAGCCTCAGACAATCTGTCAGACAGGTAGGTCATCCTGTCGCTGACTCAAAAGAGGCCAACAAGGTTCCCTTATCGGACAGAGAAATCTGCATAGGAGAAACGACAGCTTTAAGGTGTACAATTCAAGTGTATAACACAGAAACATGGCCTGATATGTAGTGGATTCGTGAGGCTGGGCTTTTTTTTTTCCAGGCATTTATTTTCAAAATGACAGAAAAAGCTTCCGACTAAGAGCTTCTCCTTTCCTTCAAACTGATCACCACTGATAAGCCAAAGGATCTGAGTCTTTGCTTTTTTCCCCCTCCAATCTTCAGTTTGGTCTGTCGCTTGCAATATACAAACAACTCACCTTCCTAGCTAAGGAGAAAAATACAGTGTATGATCCAACAAATGCAAAAGGATGATTTGTATGGAACTCAAACCCAACACACATGCACTGTCTTTGTCTCAGGGACTGTCGTATGAATGATTTGGAGGTTTCCCCTGCACAAATGCGATTACAAAAAGTAATCTCTGAGGTGATTAAAACAGCATAAGTAATTGCAAAAAAGACCCTGCTATATGAACAATAATTTAAATATTTGAGACTCTGCAGGTTACATTATTATTGTGTAATTATATATAAGCAGATCTGATCTGACTTACATGATATAACCAAGAATAACTGAAAGGGGAACATAAGCCAATATTTGGAAAAGATCAGAAGCTTAAAGCTGATACAGCTAAATTCCCCACATTATTTAACATATTATTAATCACCTCACTGTTTTTCATTTTTTGTGCAATTCGAGGACAGCTTGTGTTCCCCTACTCTGAGCTACGTGGAGTCAGCAACCGCAGTCATGATGCAGGTGTGGTAACACAGGCATGAAATTAATGTTGCGACCAACGTGGCAGGGCTAATAAATAAAACAACGGACTACAGCCAGGCACAGCCCTCCGTATGGTACGTTTCCGTCTCAATCTGCCTTCATCTATTCTTTACACAAAGCACAGTCCATCTCAAGTGTGCCCTCGCCCTCCCAAAGATCCCCTGTCTTCTCACTTCCTCGTGTAGAAGAGTCATTACAGGTGTGGCTTCCTTTAAATAAAAAATGAAGTACACATCATCTATGGGATGTGCCTGAAATTGTGTAAAGATGCCAAATAGGAAAATGAGAAAAATGTATCTTAATTTGACACATTATTGATCAAATTCACTGTTTAGTTTTTGTGCAAATGTTGTCAATATTTTCCTCCAACACTCGCATATCGTCAACTGACTTCTCATCGGTCAAGGCTAAAATCCATTTAGACGTTTTTGCAAGTGTTTCAACCAATGCAGTAGATATTTTTTTTATAAAAAAGACTAAAAAAGAAATGAAAAACTAAAGAAAAATATGTTTAATTCTATTTTCTGTATGGTTTTGATGACTGATTCCCAGGTTTATTAAATGAAAGGTCAATTATACAGTTTTTTATATACTAAGTATTACAATATAATCATCTATTACCAATACCAGTTCAGGTTCTGCTTTAAAAACTCCTGTTCATATAACTTTAGGCTAAATGGCAAGATAGCTGTGGGGAAAATGCCAAACTCAAAAAAAGTGAAAGCTCAAGGTGGCTATCCATTTTTATTCATAAAGAATCCACAACTATTTCTTTTTATCAGAATAAACATCTTTGATATTACCATTCACCAACAAGAACACCTTACATCACTATCAGCCATTAATTTAGGTAAAAGCTGAACAGCAGCCTGGTATCACCTGGAAAAGAAAACATTTTATATGGATGCCATAAGTCCTGTGATAAATTAAATGTTGACAGTCTTGACAACGCTGCTAGCATCCCACAGACATTTGAGCAGAAATCTTATTTAATGATATTTAAATGCACCTTGTTTCTACATTGGAGAATCTCACCAAGCAAAGCCCGGAGGCATATATAAGCTCAGAGCTGGATCTGTCAGTGAAATTAAAGTGATGAAAACATTAATGGGTGTTCTGGTTTATAGTGCAGATTTTATTAATGATTGTAGTAGGAAGTAGTGTTGAACTAGTTTAAATTTTTTCTCTGCTGGCATTTTGTGCATGGATGAATTTGTAGAATCTGGAATTGACTGCAGCCCACATCGTATTATGTGAGTACAGTTATGAGAGTAGGCAATGCTCTGGAGACCCACAGTCGCCTTATTGCTGTGGTTTTTGGAAGCTCTTTTCATGTTTACCCCACTTGGATTCTAACATTATGGAAGGATTTGGATTGGATCTATCAGGAATACAAAGGCCTGTTACCTTTTATTAACCTTGTTTGAAATTATTTTTACACACTTCAGAAGTTGAGTCACATGCTGGACAAAATATTATTTCCATACTCGTCAAAAATTCCATTGTTTATTTCTTTTCTTTTTTCCAGTCAGTACGTGCAAGCAGGATGACGTGACAACACATGCGTGTTTTTTATTGTTCATTCCTTATACATTAACAACAGAATGCATGCATACATGAATTTACAGCAACACTGATGCATAACCAACAGGACTTTCATTATACATAAATATATGTAGGAGCCAATTGATTGTAATTCACCTTATTGCCACTATAGGGACTGTATTGTTACCAGTTGACGTGTATATAAAGGGAATACGTCATGAGAGGAACAGGTGTTTTTGGCCCAGAGGGGCAAAAGGTTTTGACCGCAAGGCATGAAGAACTTCTGTGATGCGTACAAATAAATATGATCAATGCAAATGCAGCAGAATTAAATCAAGCTGAAGTAACAGAAGGAGACGGAGTGGACATTCAGTTTGTGTTAGGCAATATACAATGTACAGAGAAGCGGCGTGTCAACCAACTCCTGGGTCAAACATCTCAGTTGTTGCATCCGCACCAGACCCTATCATGGACACACCCACGACAATCAGGTTTCAACGCAGCCAGTCTCCAGCATACTGATTAGTCACTCAAATCACCTGTTCATCATTATCTCTTCTCCTATATAAGCTCCACTCACTGTTCACTCCATGTCGGACCTACTAACAACCTTCTCCCGTCAGATCCCGTCCCAGTTCTCCTTCCCCGGCTCACCTGTGTTGAATCGCCTTTTGGATTGCCTACTCTTCGACGACTTCGGACTACTCCTGGATTTTCCCTTTTGGCTCATCGTTTTTGGATCTTTGCTTCGCTCCCCTTCCCCTGCGATCTGATTTACTGGTTCTGACCCAAGACTGGTTTCCGGATTCCGCTCTGCTCCCATCCTGGACTTACGACTGGCTAAAGGACACCCATCTTGGATCTCCTCGATTTCCATTTGTTTGTGAATAAACAAATCTGTATAACACTGAACTCTCTGTATCCGGGTGTCCTTCGTTACATCCGTAACTTAGTATTTACTTAGCTCCTTTAACATTATATATATATATATATGTATATAAAATAGGTCATGTGGCTGATGAAAATGGCGCTCTATGGAGCAAACAGTTTTACAATGAATTAGAACGGGGGAAATGAGGGAAAATGGCTCCAAAAGGCCGTGGCAAATTTTTGCAGCAAGTAGATAACACCCAAATTACCTTGTGTGCTGGATGTGATTTTACAAGAACTGTTGATTGAAATTGTTTGATCAAACTTTACAAATATCACTTCTATTTAGCAAAAAAACAATAAAGCAAATTCAGCTTCATGTTAATTAAAATACAATTAAAAATGCCATTAATGAAAACTAAGTCTACAGGGGTTTATTAGACGTTTTCTGCTGTAATGTTGAAAAGTGTCACATCTCCTTGCTCTGAAATGATCAGAAAAGTATGTCTGCCAACTTCAACCACCAAAGAGGTAGAAGTATGGAATGAACATACCACGAAAAGCGCCTCAAAGTCAGTGCATATTTCAGATGCGTTTTCTGCAAAGGGGTTACGCTACAGGGTGCAGCACAGCGGGAAAGCCACCACTTTTATCAAAGGTTGTAAGGAGGTGGTATCTTCCCAAGGTAATCAGGGCAGACACTGCAGGTTGACAGCTCTGATGGTACTTTTTACCACGTATGTCCATATCCCTGTAGGCATCAAGTTGCCCCAGAAAAAAAGCAAACAGATGGCCTTGGGATGTGTGCTCGTGTCTTGAAGTGTGAGCTGGGAACAGGAAGTTGCACTGGGTGAGTGGGCACAGTGAGAAGGCCTGTGGGCTCCCCAGGGCTGAGCACTAAGCACAGAGCACAAACTGGCTGCAATATTATAAATGGTGCACTACTGTAATGCAAAGTCATTCACTTTACTACACATCTGACTGTGTAATTGCTGTCCTCCAAATTGAAATGCTGCTTTTTCAAAGGTGCCATATTTCAAAGGCAGCCCGTCTATAGAGTTAACTATTCATGTAATGCCACGTTTACGTTCAGCCAGTGCTGCACACTTACCTTTACTCAAATAGAAGTCTTCAAGAAAAAGAAAGCATTTCTGACAGATGTACATATTGTACAACAGATGTATATATTTCAGTAGTGAATACAAATGAGCCAATAAATGACAGGCTAAAGTGCTTTGTGTTATTATTTCAGGTGCATCGTGATCCGTATTAACAAGCTTAACAAATAAAACATTTTTCACCTAAGTCTTATGTGCCCTGCCTGGCCAAAGGAAAAGTCCCCATAAAAAAAAGTCCCACAATATCTGATAAGACTGTCGTTAGCTTTGATATCAACAGCATTTGCTTGTTTCAATGTCACAGTATTTATTTCCATCCAGGTTGCATTATTTTTTAACTAAGATTTTGTATTGCTGAGGAGAGTCTTACCACTACGCACAGACTTTCCCAGCACATCCTTTCCCAGCACAGCCTTTCCCAGCACATCCCAAAGAGTTCAAGTTCTCAGAAATAATGTCTCATGCTTCCTGAAACACTCCCAATTAATCCTGGCATTGTCATTTTTAGAAAAGTTGTGTCATCAGGGAGGAAAAAAAATATAATTAGAACTTATTAGAAAAAAAGAATATTTCTTCAAGCATTTCAGGTAGTCAGCGGACCTCATTTTGTGTGTGCTGAACATACTGCAGCATCCCTAAATCATAGTACTGCCCCTATACCACCAGGCATCACTTCATCTGCCTCTATTCTTATCCTGATGCTCTCATCACACTCGAACAAGGTAAATCTGGACTCGTCAGACATCATTTCCTCCAGGATGACGATAGTTCCCCACTATCCTTTCAATTCTAAAAAATGTGTTTTAACCCAATTTTAGCAGTTTCTGCAATTTCCTTACATGATTTCTTTTCTTAAATAGACAAAGATCTTTTCCACAAAGGTTGCGTCTTTCCGCCTGGTTGTATAAGAAATAAGAAATTTATTCATTGCATCTGTTGGGGCTGAATAACATGTTGACAGCTGAAAGATAATCACCCATTCAGTAATTATCCAACAGGAAGCTTGTACATATTTGTTCATCCAGGTGTCAACTTTTTTTTTTCGCAGCGTATTATTGCCATTATTTAAACTGTCTGAAATAATCAGACCTTAAGGCAAGTGTTCACCCACCATCATAACTCTTCACATGAAACTCAACACAAAAAACCAGTCTAGTGGAAAAAAATCTAATTAAAGGAAAATCAATAGCACCAAGAGAAGCAGTAGAAGTCGTTCCAACATTTTTGAGTTAATAAATGCTTCATAGGCATTAATAAAAATGCTATTTTTTTCTCGCACAAACTTTTCCCACTGCGGCAGATTAACCATCTTTTTTTCTGTCTAAAGAAAATCTTAATAGAAGCAGTGTCAATATGGCTTGATCATGATGGATTCAAGTGTGGATCAATCACGTCGGCCTGATTGAGAAAACACCTGCACAGCCTGCCCAACATTTGTCATGTCACATTTAGCAGCCTCCCCGTACCATACAGATCAATTTTGATTAGAGCTGTCAAATCCAAAATAACAAACAAAGGTAAGTGAAGGTTTGATAAAGCAGATGTTTACAATATATGAAGCTTAATAACAAGCATTGAATTGGGTTGTTTATCTTCTGTGATTCAGCTGCATCTTGACATCAGATTGAAATCTTCAGTGTGGGTCTGATATCAGCTTGATACCGATTTCTTTTTTTGTTTTCTTCTTATTTGTTATCTGTACCCCACACATGTTTTCAAGCTCCTAATCGCATTAACACTTAGAATACAACAACATTTCTCTGCACGATTTTAAAGAGTTTTGCTTTAAAAGGATCTGTCATGTTTACATCAGCAATTCCTGTCACAGCTTTTCCTAAAGTGCAACCTTTGTTGTCACTTGCAGATATGAACTCGTCAGCAAATATATGTTGTATTAGAGTACTCTTTCCTAACATTAAGCAGCTAATTGCCCTTTTCTGACACATTCATTATTTGTTAATGAAATTGGAGGTCTGCTGGACTGATAAAGGTCACATCGATACAGCCAGTGAACCCTTGATGGGAAAAAGAATAAGATGTTTGGATGCTGTGACCAAATGATTTTGCAAAGTCCTTTCTGGAGAAAGAACTGCTGCAATGTTAGCTTCTTACGTGCTAAACTTGGGGCTTCCAACTCTGCAGACATATTAACCGTGCACACTGAAAGGTCTGGTCATTATTTTCACTGGTACATTCTTGCTTTAGATCTGCAGTGACCGCAGCGACTAGAAGTAAGCAGCAGGCGGAAATGGAAAGCATCGTGACAAATTCTAATTCATCCTGCAATTTTCAGGATGATATTTTCCATTAAAATGAGAACAATGTATTGCTGCTGAAACACAAAAGGGAATAAAATGTAATTGGCATGATTATTTAAGTGCACCAAAGCCCTGAAGTATCAAAAGAAAGTCATTTTTGAGGAAGAATTAGGATGCCACGAATTTCTTCACATTCATCAATGACCAAAGAACCTAAATAAGACCAAAACATAATTTAAAATCACACCGTATCCTTGAAATGTCTTAAATGATGTGCACAGGTCCAAAGACTCATGTAATTTTGCACAATGCACTGCAAAACTGTGAAGGCCAGCAAAGGCTGTTAGTGTTATCCACTTCCACATCTAATTAGTTGAATACAACAATGCAGCAGCGACCCCTTCCAAACCCAATTAAAGGTCTCTCACAGTGCAAATGTCTGATGGAATCTCACCCCACATCCCAATTACCACAATGGAACCACACCATCAGAAATATGATGGTTTGTTCCAGAGCTACTCCTGTAATCTTGTGGTTCAAAATGTGTGCTGCAATTTTTGAACATACATTTCCTCACAGGACACAGACAAAGAAGTAAAATATGTTCAAGATGTTTCCCTATAACTTTCCCTACGTGTCCATTTATGGGCTTTCACAGTCAAATCCTGCTTAACAGAATATTTTCTGTCAGAATGTCATGCCAACATGGAGTCTTTATCAAAGGAACTCCCACCAGCACTTTCACAGCAGGAGCCAGAAACACGTGCTGGCATTAAACAACAGGAGAACTGTGACATATCTCTTCATTATTAAGCTGTTTTTTTCCCAAAAGCAACACCAAAACATATAATGTTGGTATATGATTATCACGTATGGTGCTAGTTTCATGGAGTAACTAAAAATGCATATAACCTCTGGATTGTTGACAAACTCCAACATACTTATTATGTGCGCCCACTGCATGAGCATCTCATTAGAGGTATGTTGCCTTGCTGGGATGACTCCCTAACCAGCAGCATATCACATTAGCGCCAGCTCCTTAATGCAGCAAAATCACACAACAAGTGACCCTGAAACAGTTTCACTACTCCCACTCATGCAGCAATATGACCAAACTCAGTTTTCATTGGCAGGATAAACCTGCCATGTTTTTTTATTCCACCTAATCATCTGCCTGCAAAATCAATCCATCTCGATCACCGCCTGTTGCGGGTCTTTGCACCTCTCCTCCCCTCCCTCCTTCATACCATCTGTCTCTCTACCCCCACTCCCTCCCAGCAGTCCTCCTTCAATCATTTTTTCATAACTCCTCCATCTTTCTGGTCTGTCCGTCCTCGTGAGCTTCCTCTGTTTTGTTTGGATTTCTTCCCCCCCCCCTTGGCATTTCTGATCTGTGCATCAAACATACATAACGTGTCGTAAACATGGCATGTAACTTGCATCCTGGTCGGGCAAGTTTCATGACAATGTGAGAACATATCAGCGGATGATTGGCACTGATGGTAGCCACGCCTGATACGCAGCGACACGTTAGCAGTTTCAGCTGTTCAGCGGCTCATTATCATTTAGAACTGCTTGCTGCACAAACTACACACCCACACAGTCTGTCGCTTACTCCTGACAGGAATTAGAATTAAGTGAAAGTCAGGAAGAGAGACAGTCTTATAGTCATTGTTATATACTGCCAAAGTCTGAGTACAGGCTCTCATATGGCTGTTTTTTTTTTCCCATGGAGGACAATGTTGGTATGTGGTGCTCGTTAGCACAGCCCGTGTCTTTTTTCCACCCCTCACTCATGCCTCGTCTCTCTGTCTATTAAAGTCTGGGACACAATTATCCCCATTCTCTACTGGTCTCTTTCACCCTCCATCTCTCTCAGAGCTCACTCTGAATGGGAGTCTGGAACACAATTACCCCTGTTCTTTCTCTCTTTCTTGCACTTCATCCATCCCTCCCTCTCTCTGTCTCCATCTCTTATGGCTTCAGGAGAAGTCTGTGAAGGGTGCAGCTGCTGAAATATTTATTGATCTGTTTTCCTCAGTTTTATTTATTTCCCTCTCTTTCCTTTTGCTCTTCCATCCCCGCCACACACACCCAGGAACACCTCCAGCACCTTGAGATGTCAAAGGCACCAGAGATGCTGGAAATCCACAATGTAAAACTATTATTTAGCATGTGCTGCACCCAGTGGTTTTACCTGTGTAAACAAAATGAGAGGCACAAGTGTGGGATGCAGGCTGAAAATGTGATAACAACAGGAGAATCAACAGCTGTGGCGTAGATTGAGCCGTGAGACAGTGTCTGCAGTAAGGAGCTGTTGACAGAAAACAGAGGTGCTGCTCTTGAATTAGTGTAAAGACGTTGTACATAACTGTAGGCTATTGACGTTGTAGTCATGGTAACAATGCCTTGGGCAATTATAATTACAATAGTAATAACGTTAGTATGGACTAAAGGAATTCACATATTAATCTGATGTTATCTCTGCACAATTTAAGCTCTTCTGAGCTACTGCAAGTGTCAGATGGTAAATATGAGCACAGTTAGCTGAGAGTTTTAAGGTTTTTCCTACACCAAACGATTCAGTAGTTGTTTGAAATAAATGTTTTGCTCCAGCCTTCTGATGTACCACAAGTTATTAAACTTACACATACACAGAAAAATTGTGGCTCACACACACACATACATTACATACACACAGTGGGATGCAAAACGAACACACGTGCACACACAGCACACACACAGACAAAGCTAAGTCCCATCACCAGACATGGGCTGCATTAGTGCCTAAGCCTTTTCCATTGATTTGCCGGAGAGCGCCTTGTCTTTTGGTAATGAGGACAGGGAAAAAAGCGGACCCTCGTCCCTCCCGGCTCCCCTAGGACAAGCCGGCTGCACTAATCTGAATTGTGTTTCGAATGATGCTAACTCCCTGGTACAAAAAAAAAGACAAGAAAGAAGACGAATAGAGGGAAGAAAATCACACAGCACACTATCTTCACCCCCCCTACATTCCTAAATGTGTAACATCTGCAAATAACCAAACATCTCTTTTTCCTTCTGTTCCCTTCTCTCTGCAGATGGCTCAATTTGCAGTGCAGAAGGAAGCTTCCAGAACCAAATGGAAAAAACCTGCACGGAGACTTCTTATCTTTTCTTAAAATTTATCCCGCAGAAAGAGATCAATAGGAGAATTAATATCCACACTAATGTGTACTATATATACACTAAAGATGTCCCTTCCATTGATTTACCGCTTACTCCTTCGGTGAGTTTAAAATATATACTTGAAATTTATCTTCCGAGCAGCCAAAGTGAAGGAACAGTTCCACAGTGCTTGCATACATATGTTTCTTTTGATATGATAACTGTCTATATGTCCTTTTGTGAGCTGATTTGAGTGCATGAATTACTGGTTATTCCTATTTCTACAGCCACTCTGCTCCCTCTTCAACAATCCCTCCCTTGCGCTAAATAAAACATAGCCCTTTTTCATTTCTTGCAGTGAGAACCCAAAGCTCATGTTCACAATCACACCCAGGCTGGTGAAGGTCTTTAAGCATGAGGAGGATGAGGAAAGGTTGTAACTGAGCAAATTACTACAGTGATTAAACACGGTGTAACTACCTGTCCCAAGCTAAAAGCGGCAGTCACACTGACTTTCCATTACACCAACTCCATATATTATAACTGTAATTATAATTGCAAAATAGCCTTGCTGTAATCGTTATTTATGGCACTGCCAATGTGTAATTGCCAGCCTCCTAAAACAAATGTATGAGGACTAATAAGATGTTTATCAGATCAACAGCGGAAATTTCAACGTTATCAGTATGGTGCTGCCTGCTGGTCATTCGCTGTCCGACTGATGCTAAACATCCTCGAAGGATTTGAACCCGTGACCTATCTGTCACCTCTGTGACACGAAAGCTGTTAACACCATGAAAGCAGAGGTCAGATTCAGTCTAACAGATCACAAGGTTACCACCTCTGTGGTTTTTCATCTCTGTCTGAACGATCATTGTAAATGCTGTAAAAGCAAAGAGAACATCTGCGAACACCATTATCTGTCAAGTTTACTCAGAGCTGCTTCTTTTGTTTGGAAACCAAATCCTATTTAAAAAAAATATCCATATATTCAGTTTTTGATTTGTTCCAACTGACCCAACAAATCTTATAGTTTGTTTTTTGTGTTACTCGCTGAATTATATTTCTCACTTCTAATCTGTTTTGGGGATTTATCGGTCTCTCTGGTGTTTCTATTTATTACATGCCTCAAACAAAGTTTTCCACTGCTGTCAAAGAATAAAATGATTTTGTTTTTTTGTGTGTTTTATAAGGTCTTTGATCCTGCAACATTTTGAAATTCAATGAATTTCAATAAAAACACTGTAAGAGGATACCAGCTAGAATGTTTTACTGCTATGTATTCACATGACAGTCCACGCTGTTTTATCTGTTTCTCTAGTTAATGAAGAAATAACAACTTTAGTCAGATGACTAAAGGGATTGTGGACAATAGTGGCTTTCTCAAGAAGTTTTGTGCATCTCCAAAACTTTGGTGCTGCATAAAGATTAGAAAATCTCATCTCTGTTCTGGTGTCTGTCAGACTGACCGAAATGCTTTGATACCTCAAATGTTGCCATGGACACGCCTATACTTTCTTCCTTCTCTGCTTTTATTTTACTTTATTTTCTATTATTTGTATTATAAGAAATATTCCAAACAACTCATAGAATTATAATCAGCATTAATTCAGCATTAACATCAATTTTGCAAAGACGTATAAACACTAGCATGAAATCATTGTATTTTTTATGCTGCAGTAGTAAAATCTGGATTTTATTAGAGCAAAGGATGGAAATCCTATACGTGACCAGGCATTGAGTTGACACATTGGCTAAACAGGCAGATTTTTATTTCCAATGTCTGACATGTTCAGCCATCTGAGAGAAGAAGCTGAAAAGTCTGTGGTTGAGCTTTATTTGAACACTGACAACAATATATACACTTACACTTTATTGTTTTCATGCTGCATAAAAAATACAAACTATACTTGTTTTGAGTTATATCTACACCAATTATGTATACCTGATAACCATGGCTTCCTTAAAAAATTTGCATCTATTTAAAGTCTTGTTTTTGCATGTCCTTTAAAATGAATGCCATTATTACAAGCTGTGACCTTCACCACTGAGGTAGAGTAGAGACCACTTTGACCAGATGTAAGGTCACAGGGTTTACATCACCAGTAGAAATTATAGAAAGTTGTGGAGTTCAGCAGGTTTGAAAGGTTTACCTGCTCCAACACATCCGATTCAAGGTAAATGACTACTCAACATCTTGCTGTCACAACTTGTGCTCAAGCAACTTGGCCCAATGATTCAGAATGTCACTGATTCAGATGTGCTGCAGCAGGGGAAATTGACTTTGCCCATCCTTGATTTAGGGATGTACATTTCAGCTTTGTTGCATTTACTGTTCTGTGAACCAAAAACTAAAAACCACTCATGAGAGAGCCATTTGCTAATGCAAGGTTATCTGCCTTACTTCAATCTTGAACACTGATTTTATACGATTTTGCTTGGACAAACATGCATTTTAAAGTCCAGTTCTGGAGTCATTGGCAAAATGATTTTCTAGAAAGGGCTTTTTAGTGTAAAGTAGGACATAAATACATGACAGGATTATATGATTATCAATCTAAACTAGATTGACTTGAAAATGTATGTAGAGCAGCATTTTTCAACCCTGGTCCTCGGAGACCACCACCCTGCATGTTTTACACCTGATTCAAATGAATGGCTTATTATTAGAGTTACAGAGAAGTTAACGAGGAGTTTAACGAACCTGAATCAGGTGTGTTGGAGTTAGAAGGAACCAAAACACAAAGGGCCGTGTTCCCTGAGGACCAGGGTTGAAAAATGCTGATGTAGAAGATCTATAAAAGTTTGGCAAATTACCTGAAAATGTTACAGCTAAGCTGCTAATGTAGCATAAACGCTAATATACGCTATCCTTCTGCACCAGGCAGTTTCAGAAGTTTTTCGCTGAAACTTTAAAACCAGAAAAAAATGACACAATTTCTGCAACATACTGTAAGCACCTGATAGCTGCAGGTTAATGTTCAACATTAGCACATTCATATGTCTACAAATATTATTAAACTCCACAGCATACAAAAGAGAGAGAAACACTGAATTAGGTTTTCTTTTTTTTTGGTTAATCAATCTTATTATTAGCATGAAGAATTAGTGAAACAAAAACTAAAATATAAAGAGAAAATTATTGAATGGCTAGTTGGACAGGCATGATTCTTGGCTAAATTTTTACTGTGGAAATATATATAAACCTTTATGCAGGCATGCATTTTGTTACCTAAATAAGGCCATTGCTTTTTCAGTTGAAATAGTATTAATAAGGTACTTATCACTGTCTATGCAGGTCAGGCAAACAGTCAGAGTTCATATTTTATAATTTACTTACTTTAAAATTATGAACCCAAAGAAAATAGCATAACAAAGACCATATGATGTCCCACATGAATAAATGCATTACTGGTTTACTCGTGTATACAGAGCTGTATGGAAAACGGGCATTAGCCCAGGGTCACTATTTTATCATCCTAATCAATACAATGAATGATCATTCCTCTTCTCAAGTATACCATGGTTTTCATTCAGGTTTAACCACGCTTTAAATGAAACATAAACTCTCAACTAATGAGGTGTACATAAAACATTACATTTCCCTCATTTTCAGCCAGACCAGATGTTACTGCAATTTGCAGCTGCAGAGTTTTCTTGAGGTGTGATTCGTGTATAAGGAACAGATTAATTGTGAGACACTAAATGCATGCAACACTCGCCACCTTATGACAACGAGAAATATAAAAAAAGGGAAACCTTGGGGGAAAACATTCAGACTACAGTCCTTCTCCAGTCTGTTTTATACCTCCAACGCATGTCCCTGGGTCTCTTAAAACCACATCCAAGCCCTCTCAGTCCGACACTTACAGATAAATAAAATCTGCCAAAATGGCAAAGCAATCTGAGCCAAACATGGAGAACAACACCACACAGAAGCCATGGATTTCAAAGGGAGGGAGGGAAAAGCAGGGGCCCCTCCAGAATAGGCGCGCAAGGCATCTGTTGATGCTGGCATCTCCTTTCTCTTCATCTCAAAGCCAAGACTGGTGATCCAGTTGAGCGTGTGTGTTTATGCATTTATGTGTGTGTGAGGAAGCAGGAAAGAAAGAGGATGGCTACATGCTAACATGTGCAATGTGCATTGACCCCACTTGGCCCCCATGTGGTGTAGAAACAAGAATGAGGGAGGGCTACAAAGCGACTGCTTGTTTTCACCTGTGTTCCTGCCCCGAACTCTTCCTTTCACCTGAAACCTCCATCATGCTCGTAAGCAAACCCATCTGTTGACCTGTTTGAACACAACAATTACAGCAACTGTTTACAGTGCAGTGTAAAAGTGGAAACCCCTTAAGACCATCAATAAGTGTCTGTGAGGCAAAAGTCTCTTCGATAGAGATCTTTTTATACAAACCTAACAGGGATTTTCTAACCTGCTCAAAATCCATAGAACATACAGAGGTAAACAATTTGATTACACGTGATGGGAAGTGTGTAAATATTACACCCTTAATCTTCCATCAATGGTCTGTTTTCAGTTATTTGAGTAATTGCAGATGGCTTAAGTGCCAGGAATATACAGACATTTTACTATGTTTGAATGGTTGTGTGGCCATCTCACTAAAGTAATGGTACCAATACATTTTAAGTAAAAAAAAGGAAAATAAATGAGGAAGGGAAATGTATGATAGTACGCCAAGACTTGGACATCACATCATGGAGTGGTTTTTGCATTTAGATGCCAAGTCTGTGGGAAACCTTTGAATAGCTTAATGGTGTTTTTTTAGGCACAGAAAAATCTCCTGGTTGGTGCACTTTTGTGATGTGAAACATGATTTTATCATTTCTACAACAACAGAACTCTCTTCAAACAAAATTTTAGGTTGGAAATGTTTCAACATTTCAACAAGATAAAATGTTTTAAATTAAATATTGGAGAGCTCGTGGCATCATTTAGGGGAATGCGTCTTCTTCATCATTAAACAGCCAATAACAACTTACACACCATCTTCTAAACAGTGGTAGTAAAAGTGTAGAAGCAACCACATTGCACAACTCTCAGGGGCCCAGATACAAAAGATTTTTCCACTGCTGCATGATTTATCTGGCAGTGAATAATGGCCTTTTAACAGTCATGTTCTTGCTTTATAATGCATGCTTTCCACCTTGAAAAACATGGACATTTTTAGGACCAACAGCAATCCACAGCTGTGGGCGGTATCCCTCTCAAAGATGAATCTGATTCATATGTGCTGCAATGTGCACGACTCACATCAATATCCAATCATTCCACAACTGCGCCTCAGATGATTGGTCACACTTTCATATCACAAAACTCACACATTACAAATTCAAGGGGCTGAAACCTGCAATGAGCACCAGTATGGATGCAGAGCTGGACTGTGTGGTGCCAAGCCCATTGTGTTTATGTGCTGTGTACTTCCTGCAGGGCTGCCCGTCTGCTCTCTGCCTGGAGTGGAGAAAGTGCATGCTGTGGGAAGCCAACCATGACCAGCTGGGCTCTTCTTGCCCACAAGGAGCTGCAGGAGCAGGGGGGTAAAGCCGTCTGCATCTGCAGGTTGTTAACCTCACATCTTTTTGCACTGACACATCAATTATTGTTATTAAGGGTCACGGTAATTTATTTATATACTGATTTCCCACTGGACTAAAGCAGGACTAATTGAGACACAGGTGTGAGTATTTGTGTGTGTTCATGGCCAGAGAGAGAGGGCATGACATGCATATATGGGATATCCCATGGTTATAGTGGGCAAATCTGTACATGCTATTATGAAATGAAAGAGAATTTTTAAATGCTGTCTGATAATTGCTCCCAAAAGACAACAGCAATATGAAAAAAGTCTGTTTGTGCTATTCCAAACCATCTGGCTGTGTTAGCTCCACAAGTTAACCCTGAACTGGGTTAACTGGAAGAATTTTAGAGCTGGTGAAGAAAGTGTGCTCGTCTCTTTCGTGGAAATAAGGATAAGCTGTTTTATGCCTGTGATAAAACAGGGAATTCAAGCCAGACAGTTCGTGCTGGACCAGCCCAGTCCTCCCTGTCCTCCATCCTTCAGCATCTATCTTTAAGTCTCTTGGTTTTCAAGAGCGAGAACAAAACAGTCTCTCTCCTGGGTCTCACCGCAATGCTTCGACCCATATTCATGTTAACTCCACAGCTCCTTGCCAACCACCTAACCCCCCCATTCACACACACACACACTACACACACTCACATATGCACAAACACACTATCGAAATACGTCGTGTGCATGGGGATCCCGGCCTATTCAATTCAAGTCACGTAAAGTAACAGCCACAGAGGGCTGTTTTTTACTCCCCATGTTCTGTAGTAAACATCTTAACATGCACCACTCGATGCTTACACTGAGAGAGCCACGAGGTTTGCCTGGAGATGAATCTAGCGCTGCGCTCACGTGCACGCGCTCTCTCTCTCTCACACACAATGCGTGCAAACAGCCTTTCTCTTTACATATCTGCGTAAAGTCGAAGAAAGCGCAGGAGCGCCACAGACACGGGTGATTCACATGCAGGTAGACACTTCATCAGCATTAGTATTCACCTCCACAGCCACAGATAAAAATGTTAAAAAAACATAAATGATTACATGAAAGGCAGAGAGGCGCACCAGAACCGTCAACACACAACTAGGAGGTTTGTAAGAACTTACCTTTAGACAGAAGAACCAGAATCAAACCAGCAAATGCGTTCCGCAAGAGAGGGCAGCCCATGATGGAGTTCTGATTGATTTTCTGCTGGTTTTTTCTCTTCCACCCAAATGCCACGATATTCCAACCTTATGGAACCGCTGAGGGAGATCTGTTTTATGAAAACGACCCAGTGGATGAATGTCAGCAGCAATAGTCCAACGATTCTAGATGCGAGTTGTAGAAAACATCAGAGTTGACTTTTCCCCGTCAGAGAGAGACTGACAGGGCTGTTTATCTTCCCGGTGAGACCCTAAATAAGAAAAATATCAGAGCAGGTTGAACTAATATCCCAGACACTTAGTTTGGCTTCCAAATGCTTTAGAGCAGAAAACATTTGTTCAGAAAATGCAAGAGAAACAAATATATAAAGAAAGAAAAAAAATAAGCCGCCCAGTAACCAAATGATAAGTCAGTTTTTGGCTAAGAATGGGGATGGGGCGGGAAGGAGGGGGGCTCCGTGCGTCCTGGCTCCTATATGTCTCTGTTGGTATGCAGCGCGTCTCTTCGCTCCGCAAGCAGCGGCGTTGAACGAGAGGCGCACTGGAAAGAGCATGACTGACAGCTCAAGGAAAGCCTCTTTCTTCCAATCACGGTCCCTAAAGAAGGAGGCGGGATGCACGGTCGCGCTGATGTCCCGCAGAACAAGTACTTTTGTGGGCCAATCGAAGGAGCGGTGGGCGGAGCAAAGCGCGAGGCGATGCACGGCGCGGTGATAATGCAATGTGATTTATAGCCAGTTTGGTGCTGCTGCAGTACGCGGAGAAGGCAGTCCACTGAGGGACAAGCAGGGGCTTTAACTACAGCCTCAGACATGGATTATGGAGCAAGCAGACACATATCGGTTATGGAGGCAGGCTCTGAAGATAGGGTGTAAACAGAGTGATAATAATGATAATAATGTTTATGATCTGCATCTTTGGGTCAGCTGATGGAAATAAACACAAACTAAAGGATGTGAATAAGAAAACAGAGTCATATGCATACTGGAAATGCTGGGTTGTATCTGTAACTACTCACTTAAGAGTAATCAAGACAAACCCATTCAGGAAATCATAATGAGCCGTTTGTAAGCATATTAAACGGCTTTGCTGCATCTGCCCTCAACAGCATAAAAGCCAGTTGCTTTCTTTAAGGAGGCCGTTGTGAGCAAGTATTCTTTGTGAAAAGCTTGACACCAGCAACAGACAGGAAGCTATGAAACATGGAAAACTTTGACCTGGCAAATTTCTATGTATTGTTTTCCAAAAGATTTCTGCATCTCATTACAGTCATGCTGCGTCTCCATGGCTGCCTGAACAGAAACATACAAGTCATGCCGTGACCTTTGACCCTTTGCTTTCAACATTACAGTATCTCCGAGATGATTATTTCCGTATTAGCTGATCTATTGTTTCATTTTAAGGCCTGCTTTGTGTGTTTTTTTGTTTGTTTTTCCCCCCCATTATTCCCAGAATAACCAATTAATTCTTTATTACTGCTGAGTGTATGAGTAATATAGCGGCAGTGGCTGATTCATGGTGTTTGAACAAAATTAGAAAAATACAGTAGGGGATAAATGAACTGCATTTGTGCCTTTGATGAAAGTTTAGATGAAGATGAGTAGACCAGTGATATGAAAAAAAGAGGGACTGATTAATGGTTTAGAGATTTAAAGTCAAGGATTAGTTATTTACAGTGAGATATTTGTTTATAGTCATTATTATTCATTGTTAATTAGCTCTGACAACACAGAGTAAATAATGACACAATCATGTTTGTGTTGACCTCTGTGCCATTTATTCACCAAGGTCTTAAAGTCAATTTGTTTTTCTCGTCTTTTTTGCTAACTGCTGCCTTCTTTATGACTTTGTGTCATTACAGTGATAGACATTCATATTCATTTTATGTGTTTTTGTGGTTTAACTAATTTGCTGAAGAAGGTAGAACAGAATGAAAAGAGCAGGATAGTCCCTGGTCAAATTGGCTTATACACTAGTATGCTGTTGTTTGTAACAATAATTAAGTCAAAGCCAGTATGGTATGCTGTTCCTCTAATCAGCATGTCCTCCTCCACCTCTTTGTTCGTGAGAGCTATTCAGTATGTGCACCAAAATGCCGCAGGACCCATATTGTACAGCTTCCACATGAACACAAAAACACTGCAGCTGTGTAGCACTCAGCAACTCCAGCTATAAGATCCAAATAAAAGATGTGTTGTTTGCATTCTTCGTTAGCTTCATTAATGGTTTTCATGAATCCAATCAGGGATTCAGCTGGGTTCAGTTGTACCTGCAGATAATATTTATGCACCTGTCACATGTTGTAGCTTGCTTGTAATCTGTTTATGCTGGTAATAAGTAGAAACACCTGGAAAAATGTTGACATACATTTGCATTTTGACTCAGATTTCACAAAGCCAATTACCCTGAGACCAGCTCCCATCAAGCTGCACGACAACTTGAGCACTGTGGATGCAAGCATGCAGTGAGGTATATTCCTTCATTTTGGTGAGACTAGTTTGAAGCAAAAGGAAATTATACATTTCCATTTCTTCCCTCTTTCTTAAAATGAGACCAAAATATTTTAAGCTATCAGACGCTCGTATTGAGAACTCCCAGCCAGAGAACAAAAGGGACCTAATCACTGGTTTTTTTTATGGATTTTTTAACACCTCTTCACTAGACTGTGGATGTAACAATACCAAAAATTAAGTATATAAAATATAGGCACAATGTTAAATAAAACATCTGCCTTCGCACCACAAAGGAAATGGAAACATAAGTGCTGTGGGTTTTAACTTTACTGGCCTCCTTTTTTATGATGATCCTGAGGGCTGTGATATCACTAAAGAGCAGAGTGGAGAAAAAGACTGTTGGAGGTCAGAATAAGTTTTGGCATGACTACATCTAACTATACTTAGTAGATTTAAAAAAAATCATTTTATTCTGCCCAGGCTGCTCACTTAAAGGGGATATATCATGTAAAATCCACTTTTTTTGCTCTTAAATACACAAGTTTGTGCTCTTGTAAGAGTTTAGGAATGCAGAAAATGTAAATTTATTCCTACCTGATGCATATCACATATATCTTTATATTCCTTTTGGTCATATTTTTCAGTCTGTTTAATTTACTCTATTCTCTATTGCATTTTTTTTATCTATTACATCACAGTATTTGCTGTAGATCTGCCAAATAAGGTCATGGACTTCCAGGTAATCAAATTCAAGAATCTGATACAATGACATTTATAGTAAACTTATCAATAAAATATTTCTCTGCTGGGAGATTAGCGTATTGCTGCTGTGAAGCTAAAAACATGGCGGAACAGGTAGAGTTGCACTTCCTGTTACCTGGAGGGGGGCAGAGCATGACATGTCTGTTCACATTTAAAGAGACGGCACCAAAACGAGTCGCTCTGAAGGCGCAACTCAGAACTGGGGTTATGAGGTGTGTGTGGAGTGAGAATAAGCAGGAATTCAGACCAAAGCTTTGTGGTTCTACTTTATACAGACAATAAATTAATGATTTACATGTTAAAAGGAAGAATTTTAAAGCATCATATATCTCCTTTAAACAAATGCAATTTTCTCTTTATTTTATGACCTGTGTTCAGAAAACATGAGAAAAACACCACAAGCTTTCAAGTTTTCATGTAAGAGCAAAAATCTCCAACCAACCGAAGCTTAAGAGGGGCTTATTTTTGTAAATGGGAGGTGCCTTGTGTTGGAGCAAAAATAAATGATTCTCCATTGACTGCTTTTTTTTCAGATGCAATCTGAAAAGGCTGGGATCAATTGAAATGAACAGAGGAAATTTTTATCTCATTTTAATTCAGATTACTCATGAGATTATGTTGTAAATTTTCAATTGATATATATCTTTTCTGTTTTAGATCTGTATTTAGTTTTTCCCCTTGAGGGCAACTCTGCAGAAAAGAACATGACCAATCATATTAACGCTGCATCAATGTGCAGCATTGCAATGAGCACCGAGCTGGAACTGAGGGCTCCTGCAGACTTGAAGAGCCTGCAGAGACTAAAGAGAGTCACTGTGAAAACTTGCAAAGTTATCCTATGTGCATGTCCTTTTCAGCGCAAATGTTGCAGGAAGACACTTTATAGCAGAGTGGCTAAATGGAGAGAGAAGAATCTCATAAGAAACAAATGCAGGTGAGAGAGCAGAAGCTGCTGAGTGTATGTTTAAGGTTAGAATTGAGAACTCGCGACAAAATATTGTAAAAGACCAAAAGAGGTGAGAGAAACTCTGTATGGGGTAATGTGGTTGCAATATGAGGCATAGAGCAGATCTGCTTAAAGACATACTGCTGAAATGAAAAAAAGTCTTTTTACTCTTCAGCTCATGAGCTTTTCCACTGAAGAGAAAGACTTCATTCTCTTCCAAGGTAATGCTAATTACAGCTAGTGATAACAAAGCTCTGACCTTTTGCAGATTTTCTTTTACCTTCATTTCTTAATTTCTCTTTAAGTTCTTTTTTTTGTTACAATAACCAATTATTGTGGCAAACCTCTGACTTAATCTCAGTCATCTCATGGAAATGTTACTCTGTGACCATCTCTAGAACTCATTATTTCAGTGATTGTCTGTTTTCTGGTAGTTATTCTTGTACAGAGCTAACAAGCTACACAGTGTTGTCATGGTGCTACTGAAGTGAACTAAAGATTCCTTCATTCCTCTTTCAGCTTTACCGAGTCACAGAGTTACAAACGTCTGGTAGTCAAGCACATCTAATGCAGAACACTGTGGCATACTAATATGTAGATACCCTTGATAAATAAATCAAGTCCTGGTATTACAGGACTAGTTTTTAAAAAACATTTGAGCATCCGTTTTTTCTGTATGTTAAGAACCTAAAAGCAAAAGGTGGTGAAGATGAGTCTTACTAATGTATAACACCTTTAATTAGTTTGGGAGGGCTGCAGTTTGTTCCTTGTCTTTTGGAAAGTGAGGATGATTAGAGTGATAACATTTTATAAGCAATCTGGCTTTTTGTCCAAACAATCAGATGCCATTGTCAAGGTTTGTGTTTGAGTTTGGTTTGTTTAGGTTCCAGTTTTATTTTGGTATTTCCTGTTTTTGGTTTCCATATGTTCTTTCTAGCTTTGTTTAATTACTTCCACCTGGTCTTT
>JBAMHV010000006.1:6464075-6478978 GCA_037177535.1 Pseudomugil gertrudae | reverse complement strand
CCTATTTATACAGTCCCAGGCGGGGCCCACACAGTAGGTGGGCGTGGACTAAAGTTTTCAGTGCTGCGCGCATGCGCACAGGGATAAACCCAATAGCGATAGCCTTAAAGGGCTGCGCCTATACGAAGTAGAACGTATATTTTTGTCTTGGAGGTCATGGCTCAAATGGTTCATGAGCCACGAGGACATCTTGGGAACACTGAAAAGCTGTCCACATGCTCTGATTACTCAGCCTCCTATATTTAATATAGCATAGAAAAAGGAAATCTTTTCTGTCTGTCTGTCTGTCTATCTATCTATTTATCTTATCTTATCTTATCTTATCTTATCTTATCTTATCTTATCTTATCTTATCTTATCTTATCTTATCTATATATGGCAACAATAGGCAACAATTAGACAATCAACATAATAAATTCACAGTTAGTTTGAATTTTGGATTGAGTCAACATGCTCACCAAGCCATTCATGCTAGTATTCTCTCATGACTCGATAACTCTTCATTAAAATTCACAGGACGCAGAACAGGATGTAAAATGTCTGCTCTGGAAAATGCTGCATTTTGTACACTGCTTGTTGAAAGTAGGGCATAAAGCTTCCAGATGAGTGTTTTTGTGTTGAACACTGAAGAATGAGGGGGAAAGCAGCATGCTGGTCAGCAGAAAAAATCAAGAGGAAGCAACTTGATCCGCATGCACACACATGCATTGCAGCGCTTGGTGATCTTTCAGACTTCTCTCTAGACAGCTGGGCGGGTGGTCTTTAGAAAAATTCTATAATAAACATTGACATTTGTGTTTTCACATTCTCCTCCTATATCAGAAAATTTCAGAGCTGTAGCTTATGTGTGAAACTGCTATAACGTATGATTTTTTTCTCCCAATTTGACTCATTTAAATGCACAGTTAACTGTACCTCATTCATTATTCCACTCAACCAATCTAACCGCTGTGACTATAAATACACAGAAGCACTGCTTGCAAGTTTTATCTGCATGTTTTTTTTTGTCATTTACTGTTTTTCTCAATGATTCATCTTCATTTTGCTCTGTACTGCTGTGCAGCAGAATAACATACAAGAAACACACTTTAGCTCACATAGTTCCCTTTGTGACAGATGGCAGTGAAAGCAGGGGCCCAGCTGTGCCAGTCTCACTTTTCCAGCTTGACTTTAGTCAGACTCTGGACCACTGCAGCATTAACCTGCTCGACTGTGGAGAAGATAGACAGAGGTTCATATACTTACTTTGCACTAAACTGTTTGACTTTCACTCTCCCTTCCAGGGCTGTCCATTTCAGAGCTTCAGTCTGCAGCCCCTGCCTTTGTTTCTGTCTGAGTGCATTTAGAAGAAGCAAGGAAGACAGTTCTATTGATATGGCTGGCTAGCACAGCACCAGCCACCAAGCCATTTTGTCACACATCAGTGCCTGCTCTTAGTGCTGCATAGCATTAAAGTGCATGAGAAAACTTGTGCATAATTATCCTTGCATTAGAGGCCAAGAAAATGCAGGACTGGGATATGATTGGTACAGAGACTATTAACTGTGTATTAGCTACAAATACATTTTGTTGTAAACTTTCAAAATGGAATTTATGCTAAAAAAAATCTTTAGGTTGGATTCACACAACATGTCTTCTATAAATAATCTGTCATTGATATATCAATGTGTCATAAATGGTTTACCAGCTTTGCTTTCTCATCTTCAGCAAGTCGAGCACTGTAGCAGCTGAACCTCTCACCACCTGTTGAATAAAGTCCAGTATTTACTTTCAGTTCCTGCATGCTTCTCTTGGAAAAAACATCTTGCTCCCAGGCATTCTGAATGCTTAATTATATTTACTAGCCACTCAGATACTTTCATTATTTCTTATCTCCTGGAAGCTGAGTGTACCTACAGTTTAAAATCCAGGAGAGCATTAGATGTCAGTCATTTATACAGATTATCAAATCACGGCCTACAAATGTGACTGAACGCTGATAATGTGAAAGTTAGAATAAATTCATTTACTTTTGAAAGGTGATTTAATATTAATATGAATTGCTCAACTGTTACAGAACTGTCACATCTTTTACTGTGAGTGCAGATTTTTTTCTAAATTTGCCCCTTTGCCGTGTTTCTATTCAGCACAGCAAAAAGCAAAGCAAAATGCTTTCATTGATTCCTCTGCTAGCTGCCTTCATTTTTCATGGCACAAGGAAGATTAAAACAGTAGACATGGCAGATTCCCTGTGGATTAAAACCACCACTGAGCTCTGCAATTATTACAAATCATTCGATACACCCAAGAGGAATTAGTCCCATGTGAATGGAACTTTTCCTCTTTGTTATCTGCAATATTTTTTTCCTCATTATTCTTCCTCAATCCCATTTATGTGTGAGTATGGAACATGTGCAAGTACTTTGTTTTTATCCCTCTGAAGTATATGATTTTTCATGACTTTTTTCTCTTTTTTTTTACAGATTTCAATTACCGGTAGGTATTTTAACCCTATTGTTACACTTTAACTTCAAACCTGATAAACTATACTAATTAAATATATTTTTCAGGGTGCTAGACATTTTTATAATGAGAAAATTGCTAAAGTAATGAATACCTTATATTAACTTCTGCTCAATTAACAGGTAACCAGGCTAGTGATGATAAAAACAACTCAGCATAGTCAAAGACGAACGCAACATGGTTGAAATACATTGAAGTATTGATACATGAGTACTGCATAATCAGTAGCTTTGTTGTTAAAAGTCAATAAAACTACAAAAATATGCAGCTGAAAGAATATAAAAGCCACAAACTGACTGTAAAAAAGGGTAAAAGGAAGCAGCATGAAACCATTGTCCTTCAGTTCTCTGGTATTTCAGACCTGCACGCTACCTCAAGAGTCTGCAAGTACAAGGTGTCAAGTGCTCAGAGAAGTGGTAAAAAGGGTGAAAATGGCCACCACTGAGTAGACTCACAAACTAAAGAGCGGGAATGGGCTAAGAAATCTCTGAAGAAATGTTCTTTTGTGGCAGGTGAATGTGGGATCAGACAGACGTGTGTCCATAATCATGTGGATTGATGACCAAACCATAGTTGTAATTATTGTGTTTTTTTCTTCCTGATTAAAATGTCATTGTGGGTTTTGGGCTCTTTTCCATATAAGAGATTTACAGTAAAAGAAAATTATATGCCTCTTTGAACAGTATTAGGAAGGCTGTGGTCAGTTTAGCAAAAGCCTACTAAAGAAGAATAAAGCCATTCTGTGAGTTGGGTGTTTGTAGCATTTGGTCCTGATGAAAACTGTTTACTCGGTAACTTTGCATTGTGTTTGGAATACAGTGACACATAAAGCTTTTACCTTCATCCAAGTAAACTGGAGGACCTCTGCTCTGATGACTTTCAGATCTCCAGGAGAATCTGTGATCTACAAAAGTTACCTGTGTAAAACCTAAAACAAAGAATTTCTGTAATTAATAAATCAATTAATAGTCATTAATAAAGTACTCTCACATTTTTTATAATGCTGTAAACCGTGTGTATTCTGCACATGCGTCTCAAAAGCCTTTAATGAGTTAGCTTTGTAATTATGCATTTTTAAAGAAGCCCAGTGGGTTTTATTTAGTGATTAATGTAAATCCCAGTTTAGGTATGTGGTTTAACTAATGATTACTTTACTCTTGGTCAAAAATATGATAGCAATATTATGATAGACAAAAGAAAACTAAATAATTTGGCCTTTTAATAAATGCCACACAGATAAGGGATATAAGGTTTTGCATAATAAACATCCTCACTTCTTTTCCTCACTGCTACAGATCTCAAGGTGCCACACCTTCCTGGGTGATCCTGGTGGCTCCCATCGGTGGGTTAATGAGCCTTGTCCATCCCCCCTTTCTTTCCCTTAGCCGGCTCTGCAGACCCATCCCTGCTCCCACAGCCTACTACCCCTCCCTGATCTAGCTGCACATATCCCCAAGACACACTCCAGCGGTTCTCCTGGCTCTATTCATTTCATGCTCTTCACTCCACAGACCACAAATCTCTCTTTCCTTCTTTGGCCATCTCTCCCTGTGTACACTATTGTGACCTGCTTGATGAACATTGTCCCATTTTCCTCACCCAGATGCCAATTCACCTCAGCCCCCCCCCCTCCCCGGCTCCTCCCTTCACACCACTTTTCTTTTTCACTCTTTTTATTTCCCTTTTCTTGTCTTTCATTAATTCCCTCCCTTCTTCAAACCTTTCTATTCCGTTCCAAATCCAGTAATGTGCTTTACTGGGTTGGTGTGTAATTCACTGCATATTCCTCATGGTTCAGGTGTAGCACATTCAAATAAAATGTAGAACCTGTCATGCAGAAACATTACAGGGCATAAATATTTATTTTCTACTCTTCATTGCTGCTACCTTCATTTTCATCTGTTCTTTTCCTCCCTCCCTCTTCCTCTCTCTCTCTTTTCTCTATTTTCTCCATAATTTCTTTGACTGCTCTTGTTCCAACCTGCGCTGGGTGAGGTCCAAGCCTGTGCCTGCGCTCACCCGCTGAGGAAAAGGCCCTTGTTTATCAAAGAAAAACACTTCTGAAAAATTGATCTGCCATATCAAAGACCTCGCTTCTCTATGGACAAAAAAGAAAAATCCATTTCTGTGGCGCAAGCCAGACCAAACAACCATAAAGCTGATATGTCTTAGACAGTCCCTGAGGGAGTGGTAGAAAAACCATGTTTAGGCAGACTGCAATAGTATTATCTAGGTAAGAAACAAGAAATACTAAAAACACAACAATCCTCTTCTTGCATGTATTATTTTACATATCTCTCTAATTATCTCTTCATTTTCCGGGTGGCCTTTGAGGGGCAACACCCCCCTGCAGAGGATCTTAGTTAAAGTATGAATTATGTTCACTAACAATATGACAAAATTGGACTTTTTGATTGCGTTGTGCCCAGAAGCTTACGTTTTTCAGAGGAAAAAACAACTCATCACCACAGCCTTAACTAAAATCCGTATTGAGTTAATTTGCTCATTAAGCTAGAAACCCACAAACAAAGAATTCTTAACAATTACAATAAAATCCCACCAGCAAAAGACTTTGTGTCGCGGCAGAAATTAGACTGCTCATAGCTTATCTTGCTTTTTCTTTCTTTTCTTTCTAACTATTTATAATCTACCTCTTCTATCTATCCTGTTGTTCCTGAAATCCAGTCTTCCCTCTTTGTTACCTTGCTCACTAATGTTGACAGTCATTCCATATTATAATTAGCTCTCATAGACATTTCTTACAACCCTCTGACTTTCTGTCTTCTAAACAATGTAATTCTGATACGTCTAGGTGTCTCACACACAGGAATCAGCTGGTTGACATAGTCTGTCGTCATGTCTGAGCCTTGAGTGACAGGTAAGCACTTCCTAGTAGAAATTAAGCCCATTGAAGAAGAGCATAGGTCCCATAATGCCTGGAGCTCTGAATCCGCACTATGATGAGCGAGACAGGGCATCAATCATAGTCGGTGTGTGTCAGCCTATGTGGTTCTCTGCAATATCAGTGCAGGTCCTACAAATAAATCAGTGAGGGTATAGAAACTGAATGGCTATGTTTAGATCTTAAAAGATGTTAGACTTAGTGGAGTGGCTGATCGAGCTTGTTAGTTTGATTTGAAGTGGAATTGTGATTTGACTGTACGTGTGGTTATGCTTTTGTAGTGTTCACACACGGGTGACTGATTTCCCTCTCCTATAAATAAGCTCAGCAGAGCTTTCACCTATCATACACATTCAGCAGCCATACTGACAGGATGTATGTGCACATGACTGTGAAGGTATTTATGATGTTGCTCCATGTATGTGCGCAAGTGGAAGAGTGAGTACATCAAGATTAAGGAGGTTTAGGCTCTGATGCATCCATGTTTTCACTTGCATTTCTCTTCTACCTGTCCTTGTTACATGGCTGCTGCCTGTAGCAGGCACCACCTACAAGCCTGCTGTAATTAAAGTGTTTGATCTCCCTTGCTTCCCCGTCGAGACACACATTTCCAGACCAGCAAACACCACGCTATTGCCACAGTGATCAATGACTGAAGGAGAGGCGAGAGCCGTAAACTGACAGTGCAGAGATTGAACAAGGGGGTGCGGGGTAAGGGAAGAGGGCGGCAGGTTGGGGGAGGTGGAGAGGAGGTTAGTTAAGAGGAAGAGTGAATGGGACAGAGGTGAAGTGAGAGCTGATGAAATAAGTTGAAGAATGTACAGGCTCTTTCTTGGACTGCACATTTGGAAAAAACATAAAATTCTCATTACTTGTAGCTGCGATGCTCACATTACTAGAGGCCACATTTTTCCAGGAGAGAGACGTGTTTTACACAAACCCCCCTCCCAAAAAAACCAGGAGAACAATTTATTTGCTATATAAACTCCATTCCAACACAAATCAAATGTTGTGTAAGGGAAATCACATTTTAATTTAAGCAGCGCCTGAACAGCAGCCTGCTAGAAAAATAAATGATTTAGTGTAGAAAGAGCTGCGTCTACATGTATTGCAATTTTCACTTGCATTAGTCAGTTAAAAAAAGAAGGAAAAAAAGATTTGCAGTCCGCACTTTAAGACTAAAGCTTAGTTGACACACATAGAAAAATGTTATGTGGGTTTTATGTTACCCTTGTGGCACAAAAAATTGATTTTTCTGAGCTATACTTATTCAGCTGCATCCATGAAGAGATGATCAAGCAACATTCATAGTTCACAGGCTCACGTATGCACACTTGCACTATAATGCAAACACATAGAAAAACACAAGAACAACAGGTAAATAGCCACACACCTGAGCGTGTGGGTGTCAAGCGTAACAGCTATAGCCCAAAGCAAATTCAGAAAAAAATCCAGTGCAAAAGATTAGATTTCAGGTAGCAGAGGCACAAAATACATGTTTTTAGAAACATCTCTGCAACAAAGCAGCAGCAACTTAGTTTGTTATTTTCAAGTTCAAGTCATTTTATTGTCTATAATGGGAAACTTAGTTTATAGACAGGTCTTCCAGACATTACACTATCCACCAATAAAAGCCACACACACACACAAACATGACTGTCCAACATAATCACCAATGAAAAAAACTGTGGGCAAATAAAAGCCACTAAAATGATGTTTTTAAAAAAGGAAAAGAATTCCCCAAATGACCATTCAATGATTAAAAATAATTCATATAAGCACATTATAAAATATTTTTAAAAATCCACATTAGATGATAATTAAATAAAATCATAAAAATAAGATTGTAGCTATTTAAGCTATGAAGTTATTTTAAAAGCTAAATTGTCAAATAAATCTGTTGCAAATGCTACATTTGAATGGCTAAACAGTGCTGAAAAGCTTGTAATCCAGACATGTCCTTTGTGGTTCTCACTGCCAGTCACGTCTGATCCTCCTCCCCCAGCCAGATACAGTAGGAATAAAGCGTGCTCTGGCCACAAAGTGGAAAGTCCAATCATAGCTACAGCGGATGATCTGAAAGGAGCTGCTTTAAAGCCACATGTGATGCGGAAGAGAGAATAACAATGGCAGCGAGTGAGCACAGTAGTGTTAGCAACGCTGAGGAAAACTGTCCCAGAAATGTCACATTAGCAAAACATGCTTTTAATTCCTCTGACGGTTTCTAAGCTTTGAGGTTTTCCTTATCTGGAGTCTTGACCTTATCCTGGTTAAAATAATTTCCTCCAAAAAAGGTTCAAGGCTTTTAATCTGGTCCTGATTTTCACAGAAGACCAGATTAAAGTAAGAAAACAGAAATGGGTTTCTGCAGCCAGGCATGTGTACAGCAGCTTTTAAAACGTTATGTTTGAACAATAACCTTTGTCCTGTTGCTTTTGTTACATTTTCCTTCAAACATTAAAAAAGATGTTACAAAATAAAACACAAAAGAAAACATATTTTAAGATATTAAGCAAAAACAAGAGACATTTTGGGTAAAAACACAAAATGAATAGTTTATAGATGTAATTTAATAATTAAATGAAGATGTACACAATAAGATATTTTCAGACCACTCCCATTTTGATAAACCTTTGCAATGTTACAACATCGATTTCAACCAGAAGAGTTGCATTAATTCTTTAGCTTTTATCTTTCATTGATAAAAGAGACAAACTGCTAGTGATGAGAAAAACTACTATACCAAAGTCTTCTTTAACACCTCCAAAAGATCCTCTGTGGAGCCTGGAATCTGACTAAGCTGCACACTATACTCACCTAGCACAAATATATATATACATATATATATATATATATATATATATATATATATATATATAGATATATATATTGTTCAGAGTATTTATACAAGGTGTATATTGTTGTTATATCTGAACAATATACACCTGAATGAAAATTAAAACTACACAGACTCACTTTAATTGTTATATTTAACAAGCAACACATTCAAACAACTGTTGGCAAGTTTATTTGTGTCACACATTTCATATACAAGTGCTTTACATAAAACAATAAAATAATTACAGGTGTTGTAAAGGAAAGATGGCAACAGAGCAACAATCACAATACAATCTTACATTTAATTAAAATTGTGAAAAAAAACTATTCATTAAAAGTTACCTGCAGCTTTCATGCAAAAAGAAAAAGGTTTTAACATTGATTTAAAAGTGTATGTTTAATCTACATGATGGTTTCACTGGTTTGCAGCATCACTGCTAAATGCTGCTTCTCCATGTTTAGTCTGGACTCTGGTCTGGACTAGTTGACCCAAGTCTTTGAATGTAAAAAGTCTGCTATATGCAACATGAGTGATCCAAGATCACCTGGTGTAGGGCAGAAATTAAAGAACTCATCATTCAAGTGGTGGTATGACAGCAAGACGTGGACTCACAGAGTTATACGAATCAGTCTTTTTACTCTCCAAACCAACTCTAAACGTTTTCTGAGGATTATTATATCACTGCATCCTTTCTGTGTCTCAGTGTGAAGGATAAGTATTCATCTAGAGTCAAACGCCCTTGAGTGCATGTAAATGAAGTATGATTCATGAGAAATTTAATAATTTTATCATTAAAGTATTTTACCTCTGCTCAACGGTCCACTCAGGTCACAAATTAAAAACCCAAAGATGTGAAAAAACAAGATCAGAGAAACATCAAACAAATGGAAGTAGACAAAAATCAGTTAAAATCAACAGTGCAAAGCCACCTTGTACTGTCCTACACTGTTTAACAAGGCATGGGCCGTGCACTGAGCCTGAGATTTGAAGCTAAAAAGGACAAATACATTCTTTCACAAAGCCACAAAATGGCCACAGCAGTGTTGGACTGAAAACATAATTTGTGAACTTAATGGTTGACATCAAGGTGAGTACATATGTGGTGTAGACCCATCGGTTTTACACCCATCACATTAGTCCTGCTACACATTCAAAAATTGCTAAAGTAGCAGTACTGCTTACATTCTAGGTAATGTCCTTATTCTTCTACCATCTTTATGTTTTCTTAAAACAAACAGTTGGATGATTAAACACAACTATCACATAATAATTATTTTAAAATAGTTTGCATCTCACTAGAACCCCCTGTTAGAGTCCTGTAGTAATTTTGAAATATGAGGGAAATCCAATTAATTTGGATTTTTAGCCTTTTGTCTATTTGCATCCTTTGATTATTTCTATGCTATTGTCTTCACGGTAGAAGCAGGTTTAGATAAGCTTGCATGCCTGCGTGTATATTTCCTACACAAGCTGGGATGAATATGTGTTCTGTTTCAAGGTGATTTGGTGCAGCCTATATGGCTGTCAAAGGAAATGGACGTCAGTATGTGGTAAGATTCATTTTGGACAATGTTACCCATACAGCAAGATAAAACCAGCTGGTGACGGTCTGAAGAAGAAGGCAATGGGATTATCAGCAGTGAAATGTCACATTGCGTATGATGGGCTATAAGGGATACACATTAAAAAGAAAAAAAAGAAAAAGTTAGACATGGTTCTTGAGAAGTCATCATTTATCTAAATAAAGCCTCATATGATGCGTTTTTTTTATTTTTTGTATAAAACAGCAGAGTTTAACTAGCTTTCATTTGGATCAGTTTGTTTTATGCCTGTGGTGAAACGATGCAGACAAGAGTGAAACCAAAGATAACACACGACTCAGTGCACAGCAGTTGATCAGCAAAGCATATCTTACAAATGATTACTGTTGCCATAAATAAACCAATGAAGTCAACTGTTCTGTCACACCCACACCAAAAGAAGGTCCACCAGCACAAATGTAAAAACTTACAGCTACAAGCCTCCATGTCTCTGTTTAATATGAGCTCTAACTGCAGGGGAAAATGATGATCCCAGTAGTAACATTATCTACACACAGCTGTGTTTTTTCTTTTTTCTTTCTTTTTCTTGACATCAAAATGTACCCACAAGGGTGTGCGAGTCTTTGTGAGGCAGGGAAAAGCAGCATGAAAGTCGGTCTAACACCATATCACACACTAACTCAAAGGCACAGTTTCTGAATGAGGAATAAATTTAATCAACATAGCGGCTGTGCTATGGAAAGAAACTGTTATGATTCAGTTTTTCTGTGTTCAATTTGCAGATTCTGTCACTTCATCCTCTTTGGATATATAAGTATGTGAATGTATTTGCCATGATTGCATTATTATTTTAAGCAGCTGTGGAACAAAGTGCTGATGAAGCTGCGCACGTCTGTGAGAGTGCTGCAACTCCGCTGTGTATTCCAGCTAAACAAGCTCATAAAGATGACTCCCATCCACCAAGCAGTAATATCACTGTCGTAATGGACCCCTTGGGGCTACCACACAGCATACCCAACGCAAGCTGAGATTGCTCCTTATAATATAGCTTTAATGAAGCCCCACTGCTGATTCACAGATTTCAGGGTCAGGGTGATGGGTGCCTCTTGCATTAGGTGATGCTAAACAGCACAGTGATCTCGACAGCCAATTAAAACTAACTGCAGCACAAACCCCACAGAAAACATTTTACTGCATAGAGACAATATAAGAAACTTTATTTTAACAATAGCGTTTCACAGAGGCTGGTCATTACTATGTGAGATAGTCTTGTGTGAGAATAAATGAATATATAGTAGTCACTAGAACCAAAATAAATGATAAGAATTGTGTTTTAATTACTTTGTGAAAATGCAAACCTACTTCCCTACAGACCTACACCAATTTACTGAATAAACACATTTTAGTGAATGGACTTGTACATATATATTTTTTTCCATGAATCCTGATTACTTGAAGCACTTCAAACTACATGACACATTCACCGATTCACACACACACTCACACACATTCATACTCCAATAGGCACAATCTGTATCCCTGAAAGAATTGATTTTAAAATCAGATTTTAATATGAATCTTATAGCTACAAATTACACTGCTCTGTTCCTTATAATCACAAGAAGACACATGTAAACAGCAGCTTGCTGACATGTATTGAATGTTTTTCCAAAGTTGAATTATAAAATTTCTCCAAACCTTTGTTCTGCTGTGTTTGCTTGTTTTGTGTAACAACGGGAAATCCCACAAAACAAGTTTATCATGCAGTTAGGGATCATAATAAAAGCATGTTAAATAAATATGATATAAGTTTAGGAAATGTTGGATTCTGTACATGATGTAAAATGGTTGCAACATAAATGGAATAAGTTGCCTGTTCCGTTCTGTTTTCTTCTTGAATATGCACACAATGAAATGGCATTGCGTGTCTGCCATGTCATTAGGGACTGTAATAAAACTCAGTAAAATAAATATTATATAGAGTTTAGGAAAGAATATGAGGTCGTAGGAAGAGTTTTTGATTATTGAACAAACTGAAACCATTAAAGAAACTACAAAGAATTTTAAAGTTCACTGCAAAAAAACTGCTTATTCACTTTTTAATATCATTCATACTGACATGTGTGACATGTGACATTTCACCACTATACACGGCTGTGGTGAAAACATTGTGCTAATTGAACATATTTTAAAAAAATATTTTGAACCAGAAACACAATAATGTATTTTTGTCCATGCAAACAAATGCAGGGTCGACATGTTCAGTCCAAGAAAGTCAAAGTCCGCTTTTTTTTGTTTTTTAGACTTGAAATTTTTCATATTTGGACAATCCTGATAGAAGTCGTGGACTGAACAGGACCTCAATAATTTAGCAAGTATAGAATTAGCTTTCATATAAACAGAGCATCGAATACTCTTAATATTGAATGTTTTACTGCCTCTGTTTTATTAAAATGATTTAATTTTAAAATAATCATAAAAATAAACATTTTGATGTAGCAATAGATACATGGTGGGGAACTCTTTAAAAGCTATCAAGGAAATGGGTTTGTGAGAAATGAAGCTCTGCATAATAAACATGCAATAATTTTTTTTTTCATTTGGCAAGGTGGAGTCAATAATGAGGAATTAATGCATGTCATGGATGATTGCTCTCCAAAATATAAAATTCTCAGGGGATCAAACTGGGTACTTAGCAGTAGGTCCTATATGCCTCTTGGTGATAGACTGCCTTTTGATGTGCTGTATTTTGGAGAAAACTGATAACTCCTTTAGCTCAGAACTACTTATCGGTTTTCATACCAGCAATCTTGTATTCATGGCTGAATGTTATTTTTTTTTAATTATAGATCAACTAAAAAATAAATTGTATTAAAGAAAATGCGAGACTTCTAGATAAACCCAGAAGTCAGAGAGGTTAGACTGTAGGACCATAGAATAAGCTAATCCTTTTAGGTGGCATTTTTAGTAGATTAAGAATCAAACTACAAACAGGACATTTTTTATGTTCATTTCTAAAACATTCAGTTAAAAAGATGCGTTGTATTTAGTTCTACTATCTTTATGATAAAACAAAAAGACATTTCAGCACATTATCATCGGGTTTCTTTTTTTATTCATACAGAACTTTCATGCAGAACAAGTCTAATGGAGAGTCACAGGTCACATAATTCTTAACCTCTCCTCTTACTGCCCCAATTTTCTCAGCTCCATTGTCTGGATCTTGTTCTGACCCATCAGCATTACAAGTATGATATATAATGTTCAGATGACAAAGTGTATTATATGCTTTTTAACTTTTTATTCATTCTGCATGAAGGGTTATGAAATCCTGTGAAAATCAAGGTGCTTGAAATAACTATTAAGGCTCTCTCTCTGCTAATGGTATGCCACAGAAACATAAAGACAGCTGCTAAAGTAAAGCTCCCTTTAAGGAAATCGTGCTTTTCTCCAATTAATACAGTCAGCCTGTAAGACATTATGAAAATGCTACTTGAATAATGGATGAGTAAATCTTTTTAAATATTATCAATTCCACTTTTCAATTTAGTGTTTATGTAATGATGACTATTCATTAGTTTTATTCATCTATGTTAAAAATGTTTTGCTCGTTTGTCAGCGCATGTAGCATTTGTAGATCTTTGACTTCCTGTGGGAGATATTTTGTTTTGTTTTATGTGCAGGTGTGGTGGATGGAATGGCATTTGGTTGGATTGCAGTGTTCCCCTTTTGTGGTGTCTTTCTCTTTCCTCTTTGTGTTTAGTTTATTTTTCCTTTTTTCTTTCTACTGTCTTTCTCTCCTCTCCCTGTCTTTTCCATTCGGGTCCAGCAGCGCATGTAAATCATGTTTAACCAATCTAAAATATCCAAAATAAACAATAAATAAAGAATTCTGACTACAAAGCAAATTTGCTCAGCACAATACAGCAGCCAGACCATCATTCTGTCTGCCTTAATGCTGGACAAGACATGTAAAAAAACAACAACAACAAGAGGCCTTCGCACCGCCTTCGGTGCTTGGGCCTAAAAACAACAAAAAAAAAAACTATTTAGTGTTTATGAAATCAGAATATTATTTGTTTTGAGATGATTTGTCTTTGCTGACAGAGTACTTTCACATTTAACTCATATGGTCCATTGGATACAGACTACTGAAGAACAACACCAGTCAAAAAATGTAACTGTGTACTGCGTGGAGCATTGTCTTCTCCAGTCTTCAGCTGGCAAATGTGGATTTTTTTATTGATCTGTACAATCTATATAATATATAGTTATACTTTATAGTTTTGCTTTATTATCACCTATTGTTTTTCATCCAATGTTAATTTACGACCCCAAAGAAGGTTTATATTCCTACAAATGTGAGCTATTGTTATTTCAAAACCAGTATTTTATCTCATAACCTCATAAAGTATATACTCTGAATGCAACTTGGAGAATCTTCATTTCCTAGGACATGAAAAGACAAAACCTCACATCTGCTTTATCACCTTGTATATTTTAATTTAGCTTATTTGATTAAATAATATTAAAATTACATGTGTATATTTTCTGGCTACTAGACCAACAGACAGTAGACATTGTCATGATTTGTACAAGGTTTATTCAATTTAGTTGTTATATTTCAAATATTTCCTTTTTATAATTGTGTTTGAGTGTGTCTGAATGATTGATCCATGTTTGATGTTACATGCATCAATTTAAAAAAGAACAATCAGCACAAATTCACATTAGTGTGTTTTTATTGTTCTGTTTAACATAATTGTTGTTGACATGTAAAAAGGTCCACCAGTGGTGCTCACCTTTTTCTCTCTTACCTGCACAAGACTTTTACAGATATGACATACGATGGTTGTGGGAGAGAGAGGAGACTGAGATGAAGGCAAGGTTTTACACTTTATAATGGTAAAGAGGTCAAATACCTGGGCTTAATTTTAGACTCACACCTATTATTTGGAAGTCATGTTAAAAAGGTAGTAAGAGTGACGAAAGCAAACCTGTATAGTTTTAGAACGATCAGAGACTGTCTACCATTTCATGCCGCTAATGTTTTTATGCATGCCATGATTTTCTCTCATCTGAGTTATTGTATAACCTCCTGGTCACAAGCAACAGTAAC
>JBAMHV010000006.1:6452387-6463975 GCA_037177535.1 Pseudomugil gertrudae | reverse complement strand
GTGTAGGCACCGACAAACCAGGACAAATTCCTCGTAATGTAAATTACTTGGCAATAAAGTTGATTCTGATTCTGATTTTTAAACGTGTGCAAAACGTGCAACATGCAAAGTCAATCATAATTTATTTACTACTGTATTGTTGCAACCTTGTTTCCAAAAAGTATGTGAAAAAATAAAACATTGCATAACCAGAAGAACAATAATGGCATCAGACATCAGATGTTGCCCAGGCTGTGCCATCTCACTGCAGTACATGCAAAATGTCGGGCTGAAATAACTTAAGCATTGTATTTCCTAAAAATAATCTTGTCTGGATGTAACATATGTTATTGCTTATATACTGCTTGTATTTACTGTATAGTGCAGCATTAATAATGTTTTAATTGCTGTGTCTACACTGATCTTCACCGTAACGTCATGGACACTGGCTTCTGAACTGTTGCTGATAACTAAAACAACCAGATGGTCTCACTTTGCCGTTTACCCCAGAGGAAATGAAGTGCTGACATTTGTATTTTTCACACCACAAAACTATTCTACACTTTATCTAAGATAATTTAAAATAACCCCATAAGAGGCTGGAGTAACTGTAAATCTTGTTTAATGTGTATATTTCTTTATTAGCATTTGTGGATGTACTAATAAAATATGTTTGCCGACACGGTTTTCAAAAGTGCTCCTGAAAACTTGCAATGTTTTTTCACCAGAGTAATACACCTCCCCCACCTGCAATTACACTTTGAGAGACATGATTAAAAAAAGGCTCAACAACATAATGGTGTAGTTCTTTATTGGACACAATCCTCCTTTTCCCCCCCCCCCCCTTTGGATGCCTTTTCAGTGCAAAAATAAATTAGTTTCAAAAAGTGAAAACGTTTTCAGTTGCAACATTTGCTTTGTTGACTTTGCTCTATGCATAATCTTTTATTTTTAGTTTGGCTTCATATGGTAATAAATCATCATGTTCAAACACGTAGCCTTTTTTTAGGAATGTATTTTTAGTTAATGCACTCATAACTGTTTTCTGTGACAACCATCCACATGCTGACACCTTGTGCAGATGCAGCTCCCTCCTCTATGCCACTTCCAGCTTAAATTAGGGTTGTATATTATATATATACATATATGTTCAGATATGTACTGTATATTTCCTATATATCCATTAAAGTTGCTCAAATCCTGTTCTCAGCAAATCAAAGTGCAACTGAAATGTAATCTATATACAGCATGTTATCTTGTTATAAATTAAGGTCAGTGCATTCACTCCTGTTTTGGTTTCCATTCAAAGAGGCAGCAGAAACCAAAGAAACACCGGCACACTGAGCTGCAGGTGGGCCAAGCAAACTGCATGTTGGCAGGCGCTTTCTCAGCAGCATGCTGACGGCGTTTGATGTATTTCTCACTATGTTTTTTTTTTACTTCTTTGCACACAAAAATACAGGCACACTGAAAACCCACAGGACAAACAGAGGGCATAAGCAGACATACTCAGACCCAAGTCATGTACCTGCCTAGTAGATTCCCTGACATCTGTCTTCCTCCTCTAATATACACTCAACCACATACACACATACACACACCTCTGTCTGGCTCCATCCACCTCTGTTTTTTCCACCTTTCCTCAAATCAGCCAACCAGCCCTCCCATAACCACATTCCCATTCTCCCCAACTCTGTGGCTGGCCGACCTTGGAGCAGTGAGGACAGATCAGAGACAGACAGGGAGGGAGAAGAAGCCACTATTCATCTTCTGTCGGCATGCCAGCCTGGCCAAACAAGCTTGGGGAAACAATGCCTAGCAAGGGAGAGCTGAGAGCATCACAGCCTGAGTGGCACGATCCGTCAAATTACCTGAGCTCTCTGGACTGTGGCCCCATATTGATAGTACGCTTGTTACTGAGCACGCACACACATGCACACACTTGCACCAACACACACACTAGACCCTTGCAGCAACATGGGATCGTAGTCTTCTCCATGACATTTATTTTTGGCAGTGTTGTTTCTCTGTACTTGATGCCTTAATGCTTTTGACCTTGTCTTACCCCAGAGTCCCTAAATGACTTTTTCTTCATGCTACTCCTTCAAAAATCTCACACTGTTTTAGCTTTGTCTTATCTTTTATGAAGGCACAGGGGAGCTGCTACCTTGCATTTCCCTCCTCCCTTCTTTTTTTGTGCCTGTGAAAATTAAGCTAATTCATTTTTTGCCACTCCCTCCATCTTGTGGGTTGCACCATCCAGGCAGTATAAGAGCTTCTCACCCTTCCAGTCATCTCATTTCATTCCTCTGTCATCTTCTGCCTCAAATTCTCTGTATTATTAACCTTTTTATTATTAGTTATAATTTCTAAATGACATATATTTTGATGCATGATATTTTTAATGGTAATTAGTTTGAAATTTAATGTCAGCATCAGGAAGAGTGTTGCCAGCGTGCTAGTCTGGAGTGGTTTTATGTTTTAAGAGAGGCTCAGAAGGCAGAGAAGAAAGAAGTATTACATTTGAGAAATATAGTGCTTTACAAAAATACCCCAAGCACAGAGGAAAAGACAGAAAAAAAGAGGCTCAAAGTCATGATGCTGTTCTTTATGACTCATTGATGAGTTATATTTCAAAATGAACCAGTTGAATGGATGGTTTTAGTCCCACAGTGGCTGATGATTCTCTATTTCCCAAACTTCTAAATTCAAAGAAATCACCTAAATAAAACTATCACCAATGAGGGATATTCTTGGTAATCATTTGGTGTCAGTAATGAATATGTTACATTCATTTTTCTGGATTTTTATACCAAATAAACGATTCAGGGTAGATTTTCTGTGCCTTTGTTTTGTGTTGTCGTGATAGTTAACAGAAAAAAATGGCAGAAGGTCATTACATTTTTACAAGCTTCAGAAGTCGATCTTTTATCAACCCAGCTAGAATACTGGAGAGCATAAAACAGGAGCTGTAGTGAAGCTGACTTTTATACAAGTTTGCTCCAAGGCCCTTATCTGACCACAAACAATTTATAGAGGAGATGAGGAAATGAAAAGCGTGGCATTTTTCTTTTCCTTTTGGGGCTAGTCAGTCCTGGCCTTGATACTCTCAGTACAGCTTGCGTATTTTTGGTTTTGTGGTGGATGTTTTTATGAAGTGTCCACGTGTCGCCTCACATAAAAGACATGATTTCTAAAAAAAATTGATTTACATTTTGATTAATTCTTTCTTAAAAATAATAAGGAAATGCTTTATAGAAGACCTCCAGTGAATATAATTGAATATCAGTAAACAGCTATTATTGATAACTTAAATTACAAGCAGATATGGATGGAAAGAGTGTTAATGCAATCACACAAATCAGAAAGACAGAAATTAAAGTTACTGTATACTGTGTTGGTTGAATTTCTTATCAGAAATGTTAAGTTATTCCTTGTTGGATAATCTGTGTGATGGAGTAGCCGTCACAGTAGCTGTGTCCAGCCGTATTACACTTTCTCATATTCACACACACACACACACTTATGATAATGCACTGGACCTACCTGTTTGGAGAGGAATTGTGGCTGTTTACATTTTTTGTGTTGACCTGATTACTTACCTGATTGATGAATTATTGCTGGCAGCTGGATGTAATGATGGAATAATTGGTGATGTCATGGGATTGGCTGTCATACCAGACACACCCCTTATCTGTATACGGAAGCGCACCTTGAAGAGAGAGATGGATAGAATGCTTGGGGGGGAGTGAGACTGGGGCGATGAAGGAGGATTTTGCAGAAGCCCTCAGAGAAGTAGAGAAACGTGGAGTGGAAACCAGAGGCTGACTCAGCCGAGGATCGCAGGTTGCGCTTCTAGATTGGTCTAGACGACAGTTTGTAAATAGTGTACATAGCTGTTGTCAATGTAAGCAGAGCTGGTTCCACCTCACTGAGATCAAAAAGCAACACTATCACAATAAAGCTCAGAAAAAGTCAAAACGCTAGCCATAAATCACGATCATTTGTCAGATCAGCTGACTAGAGCCTCAGCACACTGCACTGTGTCTGTGGAAACAGGCACAGGGTGGAACCCAGGACCCAGTTCCATCACAATCTGGTTGTAAGGCCTGCATCTAGCCGCTTTGTTTAATAACTCACCAACAATATTAACCTCTGACTGTGAAGGCTCCAGATTAAAGCTGGCACCAGGAGCCCATACACTTTTCCTATCTTAATACTTGGAAAGGAGAATGTGAGATGTGAGATTTAGAATGTGATGTGATGTGTGAATAGATATGACAACAATGGAAAAACCCAAACTAACTAGAGCCTAGACTGGCACAGTTCCTGTGCCACAGGGAACCACTGGGGGTATCCCTTTGCCTGCTTTTTATGCAGCAGTAATCACAGATGGGATATGTTTTGAGGGAAATCCACACTCGAGGACCTAAGGGATCCCCGGCAGAGCATTGTACCGCACAGCAGCGATTTGATTTTCGGAATCTGATTGGTTTGGGTGTGGCATTTTGTTGCAACAGATGAGTCAAACACGCACACACTGCAGAACTTCACAGGGCCACTGGCAGGATAGATGGATGAATGTTTGGGGAATGAGTAAGAGGCTTTGCTGATTTATGCTGTGGAGTGCCACCGGAGACCTGAATCAGCAAGATGAGAGATGCTGCATGTGTCTGTAATAAATAACTCCTTTTCAGGTTAGTGTCTACACCTATAGAAGAGAAGAAGAACCTCCTGGTGGCCTTTGACCCCCCCCCTCCTTGACATATGGAGCTGGTGTTTTTTTTTCTAATGAAAACTGATCTCAGAGGACTGCTGATGACTTGACAGTGGTTATAACAAGTTTATTGATCCTTCAAATTGCAGTGGAAGGGTTGAGTACATTTATCACGTAGCTTGAATGAAGATGTTGGGGAGAAAGAAGAAAAACCTTTCTTGAAATCCCTTTAAGGTGATGTTAAAATCAAACAAAGCTCTGTTGTTTTAATTAATGTATGACTTGCAAGAGGTGCTCATAAATCCATCTGAGGACTCCTCTTTGGGAGTTGGTTCAGAATTACATAAGAGGATGTAAGGATTTTGGAGGGATATGCATTTGAGAGCACAGCAAAGAAGCAGTCAAGGGTTTTCCTAATTAGGGATGATTTTCCTTTAAGCACCGACTTCAATGCATTTCCTTCATTCTCATAATGCTCTGGTCTCAAGCCTCAGTTGAGAGTCACAGGAGATAAGTGACACATATATCCAACTGCCCACAAGCTGCAGCAACTCTTTAATCAAACATGTATTGTTGTCTCGTGTTTTACTGACATGTTTTCAAAAATGATGTTTTGGCTTTTTTTTATCCTACTTTAACCCCTTACGTATCATATTTGATACAAACTGTTTCTGAGACATTTTTCATCACTTTATAATAGAAACTTTACTCAAAGCCCTGCTGTTCACCCTATGATACTGATCTCCTGCACTCTGGTGAATACCAGAAAGCAGATTATACTATAATAGTATTTGTCTATTCCATGGTAATAAATAGAAAATATGTAGACTTTTTTTTCCAGATTTTGTTAAAGGATTAAATAAAGTTGTCAGATTTAAAAAATTGGATGTTTCTGCCCAGTACACTTCTTAATTCGGGCGTTAAAGGGGTTAACAGCTTTAAAATAACCAAATAAGAAAGAGGTATGGGGCACTTTGTGCCATTGTAACAGGATAGCAAGCTAAATGTGGAGAACTTCTAGACATAGGACCTTGCCGATAGATAGGGAGGGGGGAACAGAGCAGAAATGTCAGATCGATGGACAGTGCAACCCAAAGCTCATTTTTAAGTCAGGGAGGAAGTTATTTGTGCAAGAACCATTTCATTGGAGATGAGGTGCATAAGCCATTCGTGCACATTTGCTTACAGATTTGATGGCGTCAGCAAGAAACACATCTCTCCTGAGACTCCAGAAGCTCTGCTAATATCCGTCCCTACTGTATCGACACACGTGACCGTACAAATCATCAGCCTCACACAGCTGAACTCGCGGCTCAGTCGAGCATATGCACACAGGCAGCTAATCAGAACCATCCATTATAGGTGAAGAGTCGGGGGGGCAAGCTTGTTTCAGGCCACCGACCATTCGTGGTGACAGATGTGAATGAAAGCTAAAGGAGAGACAGAGAACAAGAGAGACCTTTATAATGTGTGAACAGATTAAGTAAGTCATCTACGGTATTATAGTCTTACATGAAAATGCTGTGATGCATAATAACAGTACAATGTACAATCCTTATATTAGTTGCTACATTAATCCTAGACTAATTTACCTACTTAAGTCTGGACACGCTTTTTCAGTTTTGCAATATAATCCTTTGCTACAGGTATAATTCTATACAAGTCTATACAATAGAATGTTAACATGCATCAATTGGCAAAGAGTCTCTTTGGGGAAGGGCAGAGAAAGGTATCTTATTATCTCTTTTTTTATCTTTCTTTCTAATCTGAAACAGTTACATTTATGCAGTGACACTTAGTGACATTCATTTTAGTGTCTTCGCTCAGATTGGCTGGTAAGAGATGGAAAACTAGAATGACAAATCCATGCTGTATGATTTTGTACCACTGTTACATTAACTTGAGGCACACAGGGGAGCCTATGCAGCTTCACAGTGGAGTCTGAGCCAATAAAAACAATGACAAGCCCTATCTACCCACCCCAGGGTGGCTCCACCGAAGTCTAGAGTATTAAACTGAGCCCTGAGATAAAGAGGCTTCTTACATAGTTCAGCCGTGGGGGAAAATGTGCCCTGTCTCCTTATGTATTCCAGTCGTGCTGCATATTGTTTGATATAATCAACATGGACCAGAGGGTACTGTGCAGCGCTCAAATACACAACCCTCCCAAGGGTAATATAGGGCTGAGCAAAACTGATGTGATTTATGCAGATTTTAAGACACTGCTATGTGCAGTAACACATGTAGAAGGACACAATTTTGGGTACCTGTGAAATATTTTAAAAGTCATTGTGTAAGCATACAGTGTGCTCATTCTCCTGCGTGTACATGTGTATAAAGTGTATAAATGGTTGCAATCCAAGAGGACATATTGCTTGTTCGTTTTTGCAGAGACAAACAGCGTGAGAAGCTGCCGTAATGGCTATGCTTCACCTCAGATGCATTACCTTACCCACACAATTTGTCTCATATCCCAGCACGTGCTTGTGGTGGGAGCATAATAGTTTAAAGCCATACACGTCTTTCCATCTTGGCTGGAACTCAGGAGACCTTACCTGCCAAAGGGATTGCCAGAGTGTTGCAGGTTTCCAAAACACTGAACTTATTTTTTTAGAAATAAGTCTGTCAAAACTGCTGCACATCCCTACACTGCTCCTTCAGTTTGGCATTAATGCACCATGAGGATGAGGTGGAGCCTAAACTACTCCAGTTGGCTGGAAGGCTGTGTTGAGTATTTGACAGCAAGGTATTGGAAAATTTGATGGTTAATGTAAATCATGGAACATGCCTCGGTGGAGAAGAAGGAGGGGGGTGAAGCAGAGCACTTCTATCAGGACTCAAATCCTCAAAATGCTGCTTTGAATAAGAATGAAACAGATAAAGCTTGGAGGAGCCATCACTGGAACTGAAACATTAAACAAACAGGATATTTGCAGTACTCCTCTCAGACGTATCAGGAGATACTATCAGGGTGCGTGGACTAATCTTTGGCTTTGCAGAAATTTTGCAGTTGTTTTCTTTGCTTGAACTAGTGGGCATCTGCTCCGTGTGTGGGAGGACTGTCGGGTCAGTGTAAGTGACTGCAGGTCTTATCAGGGTTGAGAGCAGGGTTAGAAAGGAGTGTTGAATTTTAAGGATGTTGGGAATCTTCTGCTTAACTTTCTGCAGCTGTCAGGAGGTTAATTCGTTGAAACATCTGCAGAGAGCTGCCCACTTGACAAATCACATCCCTCTCTCCTCCATCATTTTCCTCCTCTGCATTCAACAGAGATTTAACAACATTGCTCACACTTCTGCTGCTGTACATGTGTTTGCAAGGCTACTACTGACAACAAGGGAGGATGAGCACTTTGAATCCAATTGAACAATCAGTATGTTGACCTGATGACTTCTTTTGGCCAAGCATTCTGAATTAACATAATCTGCATCTACTATAAAAACGAATGCAATAATAAAAGCCAAAAAAACAACAACAGCGTGGAGAGGTGTGAAGAAGCATCTGCATTCAGCTGCTCACCACCAGAGGGATAATTGGGGAGAGGCGCTCCTATCACCTCCCCACCACTAATTAAAACTAACGACTCCAGGTGATGCATGGTGCCGAACAGAGGAATGGCCAGGCGGCTTGTTTGTGTTGGTGGTTTGCCTTCATTACTACCCCCATCCATTCTCCTTAGGAATCCACCGCAGTATTGACGTGGATCCAGCCACGCAATAAGCAATGCCAGAAAAAAAGGGTGATCTAAATGCAAATGGTTATGTAGGATGCATTATAAAGGTGTGTGAGGATACGAGATGTACAGGAGGGAGATGCTTTAAGGTAAGAGCTGGTTATCGGCAGCAAGTCAATAACTATCAGACTTCTAAATGTCCTCCAAAAGCTTTGATTTCAGGTTTTTTCTCAGCAGTCAATGAGTCAGTTAACGTGTTTTTTTGCTCAGCATTTGAGGTATATGCCAATTAATGTGAATTAGGAATTGAGTGAGAGAGCAACTTTGTCTATTCCCTTTCCCATCTTTATAAATTACATTAAATCTCTGCAGCCATGAGGTATCCTTATATTCCTTTAACACACACGCCCAAACACACATCATAGGGCACAAATCTACCCGCAGCCTGCATGGCACAGATCCATAATTAGGACAAATTGCAAGCTTCATGATACCGCCTGCACTATCACAAGTATAAAATATGGCTGAATTTAAATCTGGAAAATTGATTTCAGTAAAAGGTAGTTTGAAGACCATGATGTTTGCTTACTTCAAGCTGAGTATTTACTGGCACAGGTATCATATCCCGCTGATAGACTAAAAATGACCATTATGAAGTTGAAAAAAATGTTACAACCTCCTAGGTGATCTTACTGAAAGTGGCATTGCTGTATCACTGAACTACATTGTAATGCCTGCAGGATTTTCTTTGTTTAAAATCTAAATATTTCCTGTGTCTGAGATGAGAAAAACATAGCCGTCACGAAACATAAACACATCGCTGTCTTAAAAAAGTTTAGGTTGACCCTCAAAATGATCCATATATTTGAATATTTTGTTATTAAAAACTAATTAAATGAATCTTGTTTTATTTTGCTTTAGTTTTTTATAAATTTACGCTGATCTTCTAAATGAAAAAAGTCATGAACTGAAATGCTTTCACTTTGCACTTAGTAAAATTTATATTTGGCAACAAACTCACATTTTCTGAGTCTTTCTGGGAAGGGTCTAAGCTTGGCAAGCTGGTTTTCTTTTAAGTGTCTCCCATTCTTCTTGGCAGAAAAATTTGGGTGTTAGCACTGAAGATTTTAAGGACTACTTTAAGGAAATAGTCCTTAAGGGTTCCTGTCTGCTGTCTATCTGAGGTTATGTAGAACTTCAGAAAGCCAAGTGGGATGCCTCTTCTTGTGAAAAATCTAAAAACCTTTGCACCAGACTGACATCTTGCACATGCAGACATAACAAAAAGGGAAAAGTTTGGAAAACATGTTCCAGGGTGAAAATTTACACTAACTCTGACAGTAATGATGATGTGCTGACTGGAAAACTGCAGTTTTTTTTGGTTGGAACCTCAGATCAAGCATTGCTATCTCCTTATTTTAATGACACAGTTATGTACTGTTCTCATGGGCATAGGCTGGATTTCTGTATTGATGGAGACATAAAGCAGGCCCCCTGGAATCTGAATGTGTTTTCTTTGTTTGTTTTGCCCGCTAGATACAGGATTGGCTTAATATTTTTGTAAAGTTATGATTTGACTACAAATGACTGCTTATCATATGTAAGTCGCTTTGGATAAAGGTGTCTGTCACATGACTGTAGAATAGAATAGAATAGATTTCCAGATATCTTTGATACTAAATACATTTCCTTACTTGTTCTAAGTCAGTTGCACTTGTGGTATTAAAGAAGGTCAGTGTTTATACATCATAATTTCTCTTATTTTAATTGAAAACCATGTTGTTATGATTCAGTACTTGCAGTTTGCTGGAACCATGGACTGGGAAAATGTCTTTCTAAGTGTTCTATATAATGACTTTGCTTAGTTATTAAGATCAAGTCACAATTTGGAATTCTAATAAATATAATAATAATGTAATAAATTCACATTGCCCTTACTGCTGATGGCACTAAATGGGCTACACTGGCTCCATTATTCATACAAACTCTGTGATGGTAAGTTACAGGTGGAGTCACAGGTGCCATGGATCACACTGGTGGAAACTGGTACTAAAACGCACCTGCCTTCAGTATCTCCTCCTGTCTCTGAGCCTGGTAACATAGATTTTTTTTATTTTTTGCTTAGTAACTGTTGTTGTAACAACTATTTGTTTCAGAAGTAGCGGTTTAGAAAATTATTTCTCTGCAAATTAAGCTTTTACATTGGTTCATTTTAAAACATCTTTTGTTATAATTTCTTTTAATTACCATTAGCAGAACTCTGGTGCTAGCCAACACCACTAAATGGAGAGTGACAGTGATGACAGCTAATTGCTACTAAATAGAAAGGGCCTTCAGTTAAATGGTTTGAATTACAGCAACAGTACATTATTGTAGATAAAATACAGAGTTACTCTTAACTGTCCGTGTGACAAAAAATGGCAATGACAAGTCAAGATTTGCAGGACATTGATTGTAAAGACTAATGTCTCTACCCAAACAGACAAGGCCAGTCTTTTAGTTTTGTTTACATGGTATCGATAAATAAAGATAGGCTACTGCTAACCTGGTTAATAGGAGCTGTCACAAATGTACAGCACATACATTGTACACATACAACAGCATATACAGCACAAATGTACATTTACAAACTGATGTTAGCAGCATGCAGTAGCTTAAAACAATCTGGTTCTAAATAAGATCTGGCTTCAACTTAAAGGGCCTATATTGTGCTAAATTTACTTTTATAAGCTTTTAACCTTCTATTGTACCTTAAAACAATCCCTAGAGTAGTTTTATTTTTCATACATGCATTTTGTAGCTTTATACCTGTGAAAAGAAGGGTTTGGCTTGAGCAAAGCAAACGCCTGACACGACTCATCCTCCCCAACCTGAAAATTTTAACACCTACCCCCACTATGAAGTACCTGCTGCTGCAGCTTGTCAGCAGACACGCCCACACACACCGGCTACAGCCAGTACTGCAGACTCGCTCCCGCTTTGTTTCGTTTTGTTTTTGTTCGTTGGTTGGTTGTTTTTGAATCATTATTTTTGTGGTGGATAGCCAAAAAACATAAGATTGTAATCACTATGTCCATTTGGAGAACATGTGTTTTTAGTTGTGCAAACATGGGCACATTATATGAAGACTTATGAGAAAATCAATTCAATTCAATCAATCAATTTTATTTTTATATAGCCCAGTATCACAACAAAGTTGCCTCAAAGGGCTTCACACGCAC
>JBAMHV010000006.1:6402662-6452287 GCA_037177535.1 Pseudomugil gertrudae | reverse complement strand
TAGGGACCGGGAGGCCGGTAGATAATTATAAATAAAACTGCTTTTTGCTTTTTCCAGTTTGGGTGATTTATAGATAAGATATAGAAAAGTGGTTAGCGTTCATATTTGGAAACCCACAACAGGAAGTGCGGAAATCTTTTTTATTTGTGAGCAGCTTCCAGAACTTCGGCCTTTATTTATTTTACAACCAGGGGCGATTCCCACCATCAGAGGAGCAGCAGAAGATACGTAGCAGTGAGTACTGCAGCAGGCAGTCAAAACTGTAGGCCTAAATTGTCTCATAAATGTCAAATATAACAACAGGTAACCTACATATACGTTTCTATTCACATATGTCCTTAGTTTTTGTTGTTACGCAGCTGTTACCCTGCATATGGAGCCTCATGCACATTTATTTGCTTTTAAAGCCTAAGTAGTAACGTAGAAGGCAAGACGCATTGCCACAGACCCCATCCACACGGGCAACTAACTGTTTGTACCGCTTCCATCGGGAAAGCGGTTCAGGAACATTAACACTTACTGGCCGGTTGTTGCAGATTTCTCACAGGGCTGTGTGGTATGCGGAAGACTATCAGTTCGCTGTTCGTAAGTAAATTCATGACATGAAGAATGTAAACTGTTTGGCCATCTCCAGTCATGCAGTTTCGACTTTCATAGTTGTTTGTTTGCCACCGAAGCAGTGAAGAAATAATCTGTGTAGACTAATAAAATATAATCTTGAACACTATCTGCGTCGTCACATGTCCGGAGTGGCGTTGCTGCCGGTAATCACCTGATTATGGCAGTTAAAATGCCGTCTGATTGTAATGATCTGTTAAAATGACATTAAATTACGGGGTTAACGCTCTATTTTGCTGCTTACTATATCTACTTTTATCCAATACAGTTTCAAACTCCGCGTTGTGTCAGGATGAGACCGTGACAGTGTGACGTTATGCCTGCAGACAGACAGCCGTGTCGTACCGGAATGATTTCACAAGGCAGCTGAGCGGCTGATACGGTGGCCGAGAAGTGCAATTCAAGATTACGTCCACTGAAACACTTTCATTTTCACAATACAAATTTACATCTAGTGAAACACTTTTACAAGTTTACCAAAACATTTTTACAAAGATTTTACCCAGAAGGGATATCGCGAGGCCTTATGTGGGGAGCGCTAACAGTAAACCACTGAATTAGCAGACATCAGCGGCGAACAAAGATGTATTGTTCGTTCTGTGGTAGTTGCCTGAAGAGGATGGCTCCTTTTTGTGAGTTTTGTGGATGGTCCCTCAATGTTCTGAATAACATTAGCGAGGAGACAACTGGACCGAGTAATCAGGGTGAATGTGCCAGACCTAGAACTTGGAAGTACACTCCACAACACAGGCAAACCATCTCTGATTTGACTCTGCTACTGAGTAATTCCCTGTTTACACAGGCTCTGTCTCAATCTAACCCTACTTCACGCACTATGTAGTGCGTAATGTAAAGGCACTTAAACATAGTGCATAAAGTAGTGTTAGTGCTCTGATTGAGACGCAGCCATAGTCTTGTTCCCATCCCAAAGATATCACTTCCGGGTCATATCTTTGTAAAAGTGTTTCACTAAATGTAAATTTGCATCGCGAAAATGTAAAAGTGTTTCAGTGGATGTATCCTTGATTTGCACTTCCTGGCCACCATAGGCTGATATGACTTCTGATCCAATATCTGTCAAAAGAAAATAGTTATTTATACAGTTATGACGGCTATTTAGAAGTCACAGAAGCAAAGTTTCTGTTGATATGTTCTGCTGCACCTGTTGGACTGTTTATGCGTTAGTCATTGATTTTTATATGAACAAAGTATCACAATGAACACCTGATTTGCACATTACTGCAGAAACGTGTTGCTGGAACTTCTGGGCTGCTTCTGCTTCGTGCACCTCAAACTCTGGGTCGGATTCTGGATCCAGGACATACGGTTCAGCCCGACACACTGCCATGATGGATACAATCCTTATTTCTATGTATCACTGTGTACCGGTGCACCGAACCACGTCGCGGGGGAGGCGTGCTCTGTCTGAGGTTACGTCACGGGGTGGGCGGGGTAATATGAGGGTCTCTCTGGCGGCTCAGTGCGGGCGGGGCGGATGAGCGTGAGGAGCTGAGAGCAAGCCATAGTAAGCCATTTCCAGTACCGGGTAAGAGACCTTGCAGCAAGAGATGAGTGGTATGACAAAACTATAGTATGGTGCATGTTACGAAATGCATTATCATAAATGTGCATAGGATGCACTGTGAAACGGCAAATATAGCATAATATAGGACCTTTAAACTGGTAGAACAGAGCGTATTGCGGTTTTCACATGTGCTGGACATCCATGTTGGGTTTTACTGAGCTGCTTTACCTGTGCATAAGGTCAGAGAAAGGTTGTGAAATCGTGCCAGTCCTGTAATAATAAAAGAAAAATGCTGGCATACTGTGTCAGTGTATGTGGGTAGAGATATTCTTTTTAGTAAATAGTGCAGTGTGGATGTTTTTTTTTTCTTTTTGTAATACAGGAAGAAATAATATGTGTATGTCTCAATAGCAGATCCTCAGTTCCCATGCTCATATTGCAAGTTATTCACCTGCTTTTACCAAATCCCCAGGAAGGTTTTTTTTCTGTTTTTCTTTTCTTAAAATATGTCTTCTTCCACAAAGGCCTGATTGCTGGAGTGCTCTGCTGATGCTTGTCCTTCTACCATTTTAGATGGAAGAAGACTGCATTGCTCTCAGGTACAGAAATGTTCTTTTATTCTTGCTTAGGTCTGAACCTTGACACAATCACGATTCAGAGGTCTTCAGACAATTCCCTCAAAGTCATGGCTTGGTTTTCTTTCTGACATACACCATTAACAGTGAGACCTCGTGTAGACGGATGTGAGCCTTCTTAATTATGTTCAGTGGATTTCATTAAGCAAAGCTGGGCTCCAATCAACTTCTATAAGCTTCTCAAGGACTACTGATAAAAATAGGATGCAGTAGTCATTAAAATACTTAAAGACTTATACAATGTTGTATTTAATTCATAGTTATTATTATTTCCAGGGGCATGATGACAAAATAATTATATTAATTTTAGTCTGAAGCTAAACAAATAGCTTAAAAGGATGTAAAAATTCTGAATGCATTAAAAAATATTAAATCATACTATTCAGAGCAGTTAATGTTATTAATCATGTCTGTTTATTTCTTTATTTATTTTCTTTGTTTGTTTTTTTTGCAGCAATAGGTCAACATATTTGCAACCAAGACCACTTTCCAAGCTTTTATTTGCAGAAACTCATAGCTCAGGAGGCAGCAGCTTCCATGGTTGATACTACCCTAAACTCTACCTTTGAGAAAAACTAATAACATAAACGATTAACTCAGAAAAAAGTACACTCACTCAACCTCCCCTCCAAAAAAAGATAAATAAAGAGAAGGAAAACCAAGTAAAAGTGTTGTTTCACTTTGAGTTTAAAGGATGAAGACTGATTTAAAACACATAGTAAATATGTAGCATCATAAAATTTGTAAGCTGGAAAGTCATTTAACCTCTTGGCAGTCCTGCAATCATGCAGGAACACTTAAAAATTACACATGTGATCCACTAGAATGCAAAGGGGTTAAAAACATTCATGAGAAACAAACAAAACTAGAAAAGGACTCAGAGAGCAGAGACCCCTACCAAGTTTCTGTGTCCACAATAACTTCCAGGTCACTTTAAAAATATAATGAATCAACATTAGACCAAGACCCATCCTATGAAAAAACTAGCCTGATGGTTTTATGCAAAAAGTTGCAAACAGATCAACATGGACAAAAACTCTGTGGCTCTATGCAAGCTTAATAATCAGTGTTTCAGCCTTTGTCAAAAAGAAAATGAATAAGATACAAGCTATTCAATTTAGTACTTTAGTCACATCTGATGGTTTTTTTTTCTTTTAAAAAACAGAGTAGCATAATCAGCTCATTATAAAATGAATTAAGATTCCTACACAGGTAAATATTATAGCATCACAAAACATATCCAATAAGCCAAAATATTTTTTAATGTTAAAAGATGGAGCATCTGGTTGAAACATACATAAAATTGTCTGAATTATTTAATAAAGTCTATTATTAAAAAAGAATAATTTCCAATTGAACTATTTATTTCGTAGATCTAAATATAACACACTTATGATGCTGCTTCACTTCTCATACACTCATGTGCTCCTTTCAACAATCAGCCAGAGAGCTGCAGCAGCTACTCTTGAATTAAAAAGGCTTAAAAAAGAAAAAAAAAAAGCCCCAGTGGGTTTTGACAATAGCGACTAGGTGCACACACCAACAAGACAGACAGATGTTCACCAACACTCTGGTTGAACCTGAAGATCGATTACCAGCTTGTGTCTAAACCTTGTCAAAGATGTTCATACAAGTAATTCACCTGTTCGTTGAGGTGCTGAACATACGGTGTCACTGGGTTCTCATTGTTTACTGCATGAATGCACCTGTAATGTATTTGTCTTGACGTCCCTGTTATAGCGATGAGTCTCACCTGACATCTCTGTATCACTGACCACATGCTTTCAGAGCTGTTTCTTATCTACCCATTAAGTCCACATGTGATGTCATTAAGTTATGTGTTAGTTGTACCTTCTACATCTTCCAGTCTGTTGTGAACTGTATGCCTACTCAATAAACTACTCCTGACCTTTGATTTCCAGACCGATAGCGTGGGCACCTCATCACTTCTCCCTCCTACGCATATAATTCTACACACACATTCTAACACTCAATGAAACTAGTTTAATTTGAATAAAATCCAATAAACAAACTCGCCTGGGGTTGAATTGCTAAACAAAGATGAGACAATACAGGGATCATTGTGCTTGTTATGCCTTTGGCATTTATTCTTGTTGGGTCATTAAAATTTCTTATTGAAGTTCTATTTGCTGACAGCAGTGTTGATTTTCTTTTGATGACTCTTTTCTTCTTCGTGTTTAACTGTCTTGGACAAATTAAAGGTCCGAACCGAGGCTGTATTATATAAGCCAGCAGATTTTAGTGCATGAACACGGACTTAAATTGGACATTTTCAGGGTTTATTCATTTCTCTGCCCCTGTAGTGTTGAGAGGTTTTCCATGATGTGCAACAGCAGAACCTTGGCAGCCACCTGATTCCAAGGATAACTCTTGGTATAGCTAGAAATAATACTGAAGGAAGGCCAAGTGCATTTAGTGTAGAGTGTGTGGTGCCAGCTTTTAGTCGCTTCGGAAATAACTTTTTTTTGTTTTTTTTAAATTTTAAATTCACCCTTTAATAAAACAGCTTTTCAAAGTCCTGTTGTTTATCGGATATTCCATAAAACTTCATTAATGGAAAAGCCTTTCAACATGCCAAGTAGAGTCCATGTAAGGAAAAAAAACACTTTTCCTACAATTATTTTAATATATACTTCATATGCAAACTCAAATGGACTGATCAGATCAAAGCCATCTTCACCATATGAAAGGAATGACAGGCACACTTATACATAGCTGCTGTTAGATTGTAATACATCGTGAAAGATGTCAGCTGGAATACTCTGCATAGAAGTTGTGGTGACAATGCGCAAGAGACATGGTAATTTATAAAATGACCACCCATCATTAGGCAATGATTATTATTGTCAAAACAAGAGTGATGGCAGGAGATTTTCTCATGGGTTTCCCGGGTTATTGGTGTGTGGTGTATCTCTGTGTACGTACACATGCCTGTTTGTGCAATCTATTCCAGGCAGAACATTAAAGTCTGGTTGCCTGAAATTATTTTCCAATGTTAGCATGTTTTTACAAACTGATCACAACTTGTAATTAATCATAATCTGGTGCTTTTTGTGAGCTCTTAATCAGAAACAAGCATTCAATCTCCTAAAAAAAGGGAAGACATTGATTTAAAACAGTGGGATGAGTTGCAGAACATTTAATCCCAATTAATTTAAAAACCTTGCGACATGTGTTGAAACTGAGAAATTGTATTTTATTTTTCTTGTCATAGTTACACTCTAATTTTTAATTTAGTGCCAGAATAATTTATGAAGCAAAATTAGGAGTAAAGAAAAAGCAGAAATTTTATGTAAAGTTTAAAAGAAAGGAGAAAGAAGAAAAGGCAGACCATATTTAATTATAAGCTGGTTAGTATGAACTGAAACAAAAACAGCATCCTCGTTATTTTGGCTCTCTCGACTCAAAAAGCATGATTAGTTTCAATGCAGTAAAAGTCTAGGAGAAATAAAATTTTTGTAATTATACAAAAATTAGTAACATTTATGTCACAGTATATTTCAGATGTGCCTCATACACAATAAATAAGGACTGAAAGAAAAGTTCTGCATTCTGGTAATGAATTATAAAACAAACAGGAGTTTGCATGGAGTTGCATGGACTTAGGACAGCGTTTCTCAATCCTGGCCCCACAGGGACCACTGCCCTACATGTTTTAGTTTCATCCAACTCCTGCACACCTGATCCAGGTTCATTAAACTGCTCGTCAAGTTCTCTGCAAGTCTACTAATGAGCCGTTCATTTCAGTCGTGTGTGGTAAAATAAGGTTACCTCAAAATGTGCAGGGCAGTGGTCCCTGAGGACCAGGATCGAGAAATACTGACTTAGGAACATTTCTGAAACACCGAACACAATTTATCTGCCCATAAATACATTTTTATATTGTATTTTTGAAGATACAGTACATAATTAAACGTGCTGCCACCCTTTCTGTAACCTAAGATGAACCCATAAAGTGGAAAACTGCACTTTGATTTAACATTTGATGCATTTAGTTAATAATGCAGAGTTAAACAGCATATATAGTGATATGCCATTACAGTCTATGATGTGTCTAACCTCCTGTTGAATGCTGTATACAGGTTTTGATAGAACTACTGCCATGATCTTTAATCATGAGTCTTACCGAATCAAAAAAGAGATGCAACACAGGTTATAAAAATCCTGCTGCCACAAACACAAACACACAAAAATCAAGTAATTTCTCATTTATACATAATTTAAATGTATACATAATAAAAAAAAAGTAGCACAAGAGAAGGATTCAGCCCAGCCTGAGTTCTGGCTGTTGCCTATTGGTGAAGCCATACTGGAGGATTAGATTTATTTGTTTATTTCATTTATCTATTTATGTCTTATTTATTATTTATTTAGACAAAAGTCAGATTTATAACAATAGTACACACACACATATATATATTTATATATAAAATATATCAAAATATGATTAAAAAAAACACCTATCAGCATACTTGTATTTATGCGGTTTGCTTGTTCTTGTGGTGGTTTGAGAACAAAATAAAGAGAAATCAGGATATTCTTCTTTATGTGCGTAAATAAAATCTTTTCCTACATATTTAGTGCATATGAAGACAAAACTAAACAAAACAGAACAACTTCTAGCTGCAGTTACCACATAAGAAAGTAGAGGGCACACACGCTGCTACTCTCCTGATTCTGACTAATGCCTCACAAAGATCCATGACCCTGAATTGGATTAAGCGGTATGGAGTAAAATGAGTGAACGCCTCACAAAGATCCCGAGGAACAACCTTCTGCTCTCACTGATAAAATGAGTGCAGTCATCTGAATCCACGCTGATGTGCAACTCAGCGTTAAAGCTGTGGAACTGAACTGATTTCAGACGCCTTTGTAGATGATAATCAAGTTAAGAGGAGCACAATATACATTTTATGTGGAGAATGTGTAATGTTACGACAATCATCTGCCAATGCTTCCGCTGTTCACTGTAAGTGAACTCAAGGAATCTACACTTTCAAGAAGACAATAAATCACCTGAAAAATTATCTTTGAACATTCAACTTTATTTATATAGCGCCACTTCATAACAGTGTCATCTCAGGGGGCTTCACATCTTATTTGAGCCAATTCATCAAAATAGCCTGTATAAGGGAAACCATAAGATTGCATTGAATATTGACTTCGATGCAATCCCCAGCCTGAGCAAGCATTAGGCGACAGTGGGAAGGAAAACTCCTTTATAAGAGGAAGACAAAACCTCCGGCAGAACCCGGCTCATGGAGGGAAGCCATCCGCCAGCATAACATCATATCCAGTAACCTATTATGAATGTTTACATACCATCAAATGTAAGTGCATTCATTGATGTGTCTGAGAAGTAGATATGTGGAGATGTTAGTTACACAGTATAACCTCTGAAAATGTCAATTTCTTTGTGGATGTTGCATTTATGCCACTAAAGAGACTACAAATGTAAAGTATAATATTACTTTGTCCCAAATCCCACAAACTGGACTTGTACCACTATAATAGGTAAATTTACTTCAGACCTACTCAGTGAAGATCTGTTTGTTTTCTTTTTCAAACAAATGAAACAAAAGATCTTTTATTTCTGATAATAAAGCTTTTATTCTGCAGCACCAAATAATTATTTTCAGTGAAAACAAGCTGCTACAGATGACGTAATATTAAATAAGAAACGTTCACATCATTGAGCTTATAAAAAAGGTTAATGAGTTGAAACATATAAAATAAATACAAAAAAATGTAGATCCTCAGTTGATTGTGCTGTTCTCCAACTCATTCCTGTTAAAATGCTAACAGAGAATGCACTAAAAGAGGCAAAGATAAGGTCGTTTTGTGTGGAGAGATGGTGGGAAAGCAGAATAAATTAATATATTGTGGTTGTTGCAGGAATCCTCAGAACTTGCAGCAGAAACCGCAGCCCTTGTAGCCTTTGCAGCAGTTGCAGCAGATGCTGCACATGGAGAGGTGGCTCTGGCGCTTCTGCCTGATGTGGTCTGGCATCTGTGGGAAAGATACAAACATGAACGAGGTGCAGTCTCCAGCCCTTCATCCTCTCCCTGCGTAAAGGGAGCACCAGGGTGCTCTCTGAGGAACACACACACCTACTTAAATTTTAATTAGCCCAAGGTAATTGGCTTAATTTATTCAGTCAATTGAACATACCATCCACGATTCGATTGACATCTCTTGATGTGCCGCAACTGGAGTGTCCTTGCTCCCTGCCTCCTCCAGCTCTTGGACCTGTTAATGAATTGTGCACATTTAGCAGTCACATCTTTTCATCCTGACAAAACATTTAAAGCTAATAAGGAAATAAGGTGAGTTTGTGTCAAATTCTTAAATTCTTACCCCAGTTAATGGGATAGCAGAGCTCTCCAGAATGCAAGTAAAGGCAAGCACGAGTGTCACTGCAACTGCAATGCTGTACGCCTTCATTTCTGTAGAGTTTGGTTATTAAGTCCTTTGAAGATTAGAGCTGATAGGTCTTCTCTTTCATGGATGTCCGGCCACCAAAGAGCACCACAATGCCCTCAATTTTTTTTTATGCTTCTGTGATGGATGGCGATTGTCTGGGTAACAGGATTTCTTCAGCTCTGACCCTTATCAGCTCTTTTATGAGTCCTTCTGCTGTCTGATGGTTAAGTATGTGGAGCTCATAGGTATTTATACACATGGGCCCAGTGTTGCCTCATCACTGCTGGTGGCCCGGCCCATTCCTGTCAGCAATTACCTAACTCCACTGGGGAAGTTTTGACCTCCTCATTCCTGATATTTAGTTCTGCAACACCGGGGGATTTTTAATTTTTTTTTTAATTGTGTTCCCCTGCTTTTTGTCTTCCATATACAAGTACTTTCTATTTAAAAAACAAACACAAACAAACCACTAATTTATACAATACAATTTGGTCAAATAAATCAGCATCATGTAAAAAAAGAGATGAAGAGAAGATTCTCCTGCAAATGCAGACATTGTGCAGGTCAACCGAATGCACGGCTGAGTGAGCTGCACTTGTTTCAACACAGGAAATCCTTCATGACAGAGGAAGAGGCACTTTGGAATATCCATTGCACAGTCTAAAGGGTGTAATTACAACCTCTCAGATAGAATAATTAGCCCTCATTTCAACACGTTCAGTTTTTGCATAATACCCAGGAACCTGACATTGGACCAAATTAAATCCTGTTGATAGCAGTGGACTAGTAACCAGGAGTCAAGGTCTTTCAACATGCATTAAAAAATAAAGGAATGCAATAATATTTGTTACATCTGAACAGCTAAAAATAGTATTTCACTCTAAATATGTCCGATGTGACTTTATTCTGTGCCTTCACGTATAATTCTTATAAAACGGATGATCCAATGTGTACAAAAATAACTGTTCATTGCATTAAAACATTTCCCTTTTACCATGTAGAATTTTTTTAGTATTTTAAACAGATTGAAATAACACTATTTTTTTAAAAAGACTCTGACATAATGATAATATATCAAACTGACAAGTTTCAAGTGAAAATCGTAACTCTGAATTCATTAGAATTACTTTTCCCATTATCACAGAGGCAGTGATAAACACCTCTGGATTAATTAACCTGTCAGCGTAAGAAATCTCCTTTGCAGCAACATGAGAGTGTGGATAAATATAAAATCAATACTGGTGGAAATGAAATAACAAATGGAAAAATAAAGGTACGGTAAATAGTGGGTTACTTATACTGATACAATCAGAGGCCTTTTTAAGTCTCATCAAACCTTCAAAGTCTTTCCAAATTGCCTCTGCTGACTAAATTAGGGAACAACATGTTGTAGGACCTCTGCGTCAGTCTGTCTCGTTCACTGATAACCCTGCTGGCTTGCTTTGGGTGACCGCATCGACAGTGTCAACAAATACAATCATGAATGGCTCCACTTCCACTGGAATATGTCCATCATTTAGTAAGATTCAGGGAGAATCATCATGTTGTCTTTAGTCTTTTTGTGTTTGTTTTATTTGCTTGTTTCAGCACGCAACAACAAGGGGCTCTGGTCCACTGTTTTAGAACATGATGTCCATCCATGATTCACAAAGCATGACTAAGCTCATTAGATCTAAATATGACACTTGTTAACTTCCCTAAGAAAGAAGATCTAGTTCCAGATTGCCTCTGACAGAAGTAGGTGTTATATAGAATCATTTGGAGAGCTGTATTTTCCAGACATGCACGTTTTTTCTGGTGTTTTCCTGAGCATTTGTGTCTCTTTCAGCCTTTGCGGCTATCGTTAGAAATCTTCTAGCCAAACAAAGCCAGGCACCAGCAAGGCGGACAGATTCACCTCAGCAGGCGCCACTCTACTTTTCACTCCTGGTCGAGGGCATTGCCCCCATCTGTCCCTGTTTCATCACTGTCCTCTGTTCGTGTCCCTATTCATTTCCCCCTCCCCTATCTCTCTATCTGCTTTATGGGGCTGCAATGCAGTCCACGCATTATGTCTGTCTGCAACACTGGTTGTCCAAATTGTTTATGTCTTCTCTTAAAAAATGGGCCATGGACAAACTGTTGGTGCATCAAACACGTGAATCTGTAAACAGAAATGATAAAACATTTTGTGATGATGGCCATTAATCATGCACTTCTGTTGGCTTACTAAGTACTGGACAACAGCATTATCACTGTCAGACTCAGGGGGCAGTATGGAAGATGAGGTAGTGACTTTGCTGATGACTACTGGGACTTCCCCAGTCTGTGCAGAATGAGAGACGTGTTACAAAACATTTGCTGGAATTTCCTAAGCATTTCAGCACGGGATCATCCTTAATGCATGCACGGATGAGGTCAAAATAAGACAGAATATAAAGCTAAATAGCACTTTTTAAAGGTTGTTCAGTTCAACTAAAAGCTAGAACAGAAATATTTGATTTAAAAAAAAAGCTAGGAAATAAAGCTGATGACTTGGAGGTTAATACACTGACCGTGATCTGCAATTTGCAATATATGTATCCTGAGGTTGTTGTTTTTTGTTATTTTATACTTATCTTTATTCTTTGATTTCCTGTCCTATCTCAATTTCCAAGCAGCAGAAACCTATTAAATGCTTTATGTTGTCAGAAATGCTCGCTGAGGTGGGAAAAAAAAGAAAACAGAGCACTATCAAAGACACAAAAAAAGTAATATCTTCAAACCAGATCCAAGAAGCTGATGTTCATCTGACATTTCTTTAAAAATATATATCAGAAAACATTCACTGTAGAATTTAATTAACCAGAAAATTTGCAACCTTGCTTAAAGGCGGAAGTTTAACCAATATTTTCAGCGTCCTCCAGGCTAATAAAAAACCACAACATGGCATTATTTTGGACTGGAAAGCCTGCTATTACATGCATTCTTTGGATGTGTGCTTTATCTGTGAAATCAATGCAGGTTTTGCCATGTCGGTAAAAAGAAAGAGCAGGACTGGTATCATCTGGAAATGCAAAAAGCTGTCCTTTTTTTAAAAAATGTCATGCTAAGCTTGTCAGCTATATTTGGGAACTAAACATTTTACTGCTTTAGGTGTGGTTCAATCATTAAGAACAAACCGGTTTGAGGCTTTACTCATCAATAATAATCATTCAAAACATGTAAATGCATTTATAGAATCCAAGAAAACGATTCCTGTTTGGTTTTTGAGAATAGTTTTAAAATAAAACCAAAGATGATAAAATCAGACACATGAACTCCTCGTGATGAGCATCCCTTTTTAACTCATTACCTGTTCATGAAACATTTAGTGTTTATCCATTTAATTCTCTGCTGAGTGACTTAATAGTCACTAAACCATCTCTGCATCTCTAGCTTATTTTACATTTTTCATATAGTGTTGCTTAAATCTAAGAATTAGACTATAGTCTTTTAATTATGACTTTTGGGTTTGTTAATCATGTGATTGTTTTTCAGGGCTCCTGTACTGAACTATTTCCACTGTTTCATTTTAAATAATAAAAAAACACATTTGTTTTTTACTGATTCCAACTTATGCTCTCAGACATCTGTATCCATGGCGATAAGACGTTTCATCTTGGATGATACTATATCAAAGATTACTCAGGAGTGGGATTGAAACTGCTTGGTCTAAAGCTTAAAGGTGTATTTTAACAACCATGACCCCAAACAGGCAAAGGTTTAGCGAGTAAGGAGTAGATTTTATGTCTTAAATTTATGGCTTTTTAATTTATTTACCAATATTCTAACTTTATCATTAACATATATATTATAGTCTTTATTTAAGTTTAGTCTTTTTGGCAGAAAAAAGCCATCCGTGTCTCCCTGCTGCTGTTTGTTTTTGGTAATTCACAGCAAATAAGATCGAAGCCACAACATGTGTCATGGCATCTTTGTATGGACGGAGAAAATGCCAAGCAACACTGATTTGTTTAGCTATGTTCATTTACAACCAAAATGTTACGTATGTTATTGTATATTTATTTACTAGGACTCCTCTTTTTCTTCTTCTGTTTACACTAGCAAGTATTAGGCTCATGTCCCATTATGAGATGCAACCTGGCGTTACAGGACAATGCCCTCTGTCTCATATCTCAGTGATAGACTGTATTCAGCTGCAGTCCACAGGCATCTTTAATGCAATGACATAAGCAATTTCCAATTCTGTTGATATCTATCATTCGTTTTCACTTTTAAATGCTTTTTTTCTACAAAAAGAACCTGCAAAGTGGGAACCATGATGTCTTTCAGCATGCTCAAACTGTTTGATCTACCATTTTGATCACAGCTCAAGATACTGTCAAATAGAAGCCTCTGGTGGTTCAAACATGGAAAAGAAAGAAGGCTCACGCCTGTCCTCTATCTCTGACAGCAGCATAATACATACAGTACCTTTTTATGCTGAAACATCTCATATGAACGAGGCAGGAGCTGTGTTGTTATTAATGTAAACCCCTGTAAGATGAGAGTGAGCATGCTACACAAGACACGAGCAGCATCGTATTTTTGATGGAATAGGGCCTTTTTTCAGTCAGCCATTTTCGATAAAGGACAACATTGAGAGAGGCAATATGAGCAAGGCTGGAGGAGTGGACAATATGCATTTCCAACAGCATGCTCCTGTAGCAAAAAAAAAAAAAGCACAAAAGGTAAGACTAGCCTGCAGGACATGGAACTGTGGCTTTCCAGCTGAATATGCTGGCCAGCGTGAGTTGAGTGAAAATCAGCCAGCCATGCAGTTAGGTAGATTTGCTTTGGCATAAAAGAAAAAAGGCTTCACATAACAGATCTTACAGCACTGGCTTTGGCCCATTCTCCACGCAAATTCTCAGCTCTGACCACCGTCTCTAATCCATTCCATATCATTTCAGCAAGAACTCAAAGCAGAGACTCTCCTTTTCTAATTTATGCATCAATTAATTATAAGCAAATTATATTAGCTGCCTCTTGCCTCATAATATATCTGCAAAATAACCTTTCATATCTTTTTGCCATTTAATTTTACTCCCCAAACCAGCTGCATTTTAAGTCTTCTCTTCAGAGGGTTCTTACAAGTTCAGGGTGAAAGGCAGACAGACAGAGCGCATGTATGTCCCAATCAGAGAGGTACGCGGGATCAGAGATCATCCACATCAAACAGACACAGGGACACACAGACGCCTGCCTGGCTCACTGTGTATGTTTTATGGTAGCTAACAAGCCTGGAAACATGGAGAGACAGAAAAACAGAAGCAACTGTAACACTGGTCAGGCTTAATAATACAGATAATTAGTGAGTCTTTTATGGGTATACTGTTCAGATGCTAACAGCATCAAAGTCTATGGTTAAAAGACATCCATATTTTGGGAGCAGCAGAAGGTTGCCAACATGTTTCAGATCGACTGTGTCAAACTCGGTCTTACTCAGTGCTTAGATATGCCTTTTATCCACTATTGATCTGTCTAAGCCAAGGTGCCCTCTGTGCCTCCAAACTACTAACTGGTTTCAAGTTTACTGATGTGTTAATCAGTGCAAATACAATTCCTGCAGACACATCATCCATAACATAGACATGTGAATTCTCCTTCAAAAGAATACTCCGGTGCTACATCAAGACCCGCGTTAAGGATCAAAACATGCCAATTACTAAACTCTGCCATAGATCTCAGTTTGGGTAAAGATAGCTCGGGTTCAATGTCTCAAAATGCTGTGACAGTTACCCGGTAAGTACAATACCAGGATCCTACTACAAGCTTTAGTGAAATCCCATCATCTGTTATCAGTGAAGTCCATGCTTTCTCATCGTGACATGTCAAAATGTCTGCTATGAGAGAACATCTACTCGGGCTTTGCGGAGGGTAAATCTCAGAAGGGATTTAGCTGATGGGTCATTTTGCTGCAGGGTGATCTACAGGTGAAAACCCCAGCAGAATTTTTCAGGATCACTCAGTTACGGAGGTTATTGGTGTTGCAGAGGATTCGCCTACAAGAGATCCTGCTAATCTAAAGAATATCAGGGTTCATCTGAAAGACCCTGAAATCTCATTTTGTTAATTAGTTTCTTATTGATGGATGCAGCTTCATTAAGAGAGGTGATGTGAAATCCTTCTAAGCACTAAGCTGGACTTAGCATGATTGGAATCTTGCTTTTAGTGAGTGGGTTGTTTGTTGACAGCTCTGTCACTCAAACTGGGATAAACCCTGCAAAACCAGTCAGGCTCTTTTTTTTTTTTTTTTTTAAAAAAGGTTAAAGGAGATATATCCTGCTTTAAAATTCTCCTTTTAACATGTAAATCATTAATTTATTGTCTGTATAAAGTAGAACCACAATGCTTTGGTCTGAATTCCTGCTCCACACACACACACACACACACACACACACCTTATAACCCTGTTCTAAAGGTGCATCTTCAAAGCGACTCGTCATGCCCCGCCCCCTCCAGGTCAGAGGAAGTTCAACTCTACCCTGTTCCACCATGTTTGTAGCTTGATAGCAGCACTATGCTAATCTCCTGGTGGAGAAACATTTTATTGGCAAGTTTACTATAAATGTCGACGTATCAGATTCACGAATTTGATTACCTGGAAGTCCACGACCTTATATGGCAGACCCACAGCAAAAACTGTGATGTAATAGATTAAAAAAAAGTAATAGAATACTGTGAAAATAAAACGGAATGAAAAATATGACCACAAAGAACATAAAGATGTATGTGCAGCATCAGGAGGGAATACATTTACATTTTCTGCATTTCTAAACTTAAAAGTGCACAACAAATGTATTTAAGGGCTAAAAAAGTGGATTTTTTATGTGACCCCTTTAATGCTCATTTTATGCTAATTCTATTGGGAATATTTGTTAAAGGCAACAACAAGGTGGGATCAAAACATTTGAATATGTGATAGAAATCCATTTACAGCTTGTATTGAATGTTTTAACTTGAAATCTAAATTAAGGAAAACTTTTTTAAACTAAAATCAGAGGAAAGAACTGCAACCAGTCAATCCAGATTATTAAATAGTGAAAGTTTTATTTTCCACCATTTTACTTAGAAAAGATGTCTCTAACCTGAGAACGGCGAGGCTGCTACACAGAAAGCTTACCTTCCTTTTGCCATTTCAAAAAAGAAAAGAAAAAAATTAGCCACATATTACCTTTCATTTGTGAAAAACCCTTCTTCCAAAGCATTATGCATGTCCTTACATTCTCTGCTCCCCTCTCAGTGAGGTGTAGAAAAAAAAAATCCTACTGCACATCTATCATTCAGCTTTGGCCATGAGCCTCGCTTGATAGATCACACACTTGCATTATTCCTATCAGGTTTGAATCTAGTAGTAGCAGAATAGCACTTTCAAAAGCACAAGCTGTCAACTTACAGAGTCTCACATATTAAAATCTAATAGTCTGCCTGATTTTGCCACAGGTCTGAGTGTTGTGTTCGTTTTTCTGCATCCCGAGTTGCTGACACAGGAAGGAGCAATCACACAGACTAATAAGTGGCTTCAGAGCTTGATATCTTCCTTCCACTTTCACTCATGCTGCCCAAAGCAGAACAAAAAGACATCATGCATTTTCATTCATAAACTCATCAACAATGTTAATATTGGGGTTTGCTGTTTGTGCATCCAATTACAGTTTACTTATTGTTCGCCTGAGTGGGCGGAGAGAAAAATGCTGGATCCTTACTAAGTTTTCCACTTCTCAGCTCTCCGGTCTTTTCTTGGAAAATGACTTGTGCTCAACTAAAAGTGCAACGCAGTGTTTCTGTGTACTCCTTTTCCATAGCGAGCAGAGTTTTTTAGTACTGTTCTCCAGGGTACCACCCCTCCCTCCCGTGCGTTGAGCTCCATTTGAAGAGTTGCAATACTGAAATAGAGCAAACAGCTTGAACTGAAGCACGTGGGGATTATTCTTACATGTACTGAGACACCCCTGAATCACACAAGAGGAAAAAATGAGAATAAAAACTATGGTACCTGAAAATGATTTGGCAAAAGTTGGGATCTGCACGACACTCGTCTCCAGTTGATGATTCGGAGTGCTGAGAGGGAAAATTGTCTGCATGTTCCACAGTTTTATAGCGCAACTTGTAATTTTACCATTGAACAATCTGTACTTTACTAATTATTTTTTCTTTTAGTCTTTTTTTGAGTCAAGCAAATGCCCAACATTTCAACTACACCGTTGTCTGTTTTCGTTCATATCTTGCACACTTCATGGAAATCATTACAACCAAAGGGCAGCATGGAGTTAATGGGTTATTGATTGTTGTCTCCCAGAGATAATCTGCTCCAACATTCTGTAACATCTGTATTAAAACACGTGAAATCATATTTACATAAATCAGCTAAGAGGCATCAGCTCGCACAGCTCCTTGTTTGTCTTTGGGTTTAGGTAAGCTATGTGTGTCATATTATTTCTGTCTCAAGAACCATGTTTTGCATACTTTTGATGTTTTCTCGTTTAAAATTCAGACTGCCTCTCTGGGGTACATGAGTTTCAACGTAACTGGTCTCCATCAAAGCTTTTGTCAGCAAGCGGACTAATAAATTAAACAAGCTAAAAAAAAACAACATATTAATCCAGAACTCAAAAACACAAACAGAATAAAAGCAAAAAAACTATGACAAAATTAATAACTAGGGGAGAAAACATGATGGGATGAGAGAGCAAACATTGGGGACAAATATAGTCCATGGATGAGGCTACATAAATACAAACCACTGGAGAAGTTCAGCAGAGTTGTGTCATAGTGCCAGTAAAGCACTCTGATGGAGGAGAGTGGACATCTTTTCTACCGAGTTGCAACAGGTGGTTATCTCAATAGGACTGGAACAGTCAAGTGCAGCCACAAATGGCTGGTGAAGGGTTCGCGACCTGGGAACCCAGGGACGAAGCGATCACTAAAGAGAAAGTGATTCTTCACAAGTCTTTTTTTCAATCACGCCGCCTGTTGTCCTCCACTTTAGTTACATGTTTAAGTGGCGGGGTTCCTTCTGGTTCTTTTGCTTTACTGTGGCGGAGTCTCTCCGACCATCTCGATGCCGTGCTGCTGGAGCTGTGCTCGGAGTAGCGCATTCTCATTCTTTAGCTCCTCGATCTTAAAGAGCAAAAGGACAAAAAACTAAAATCAGCTGTTTTTAATACCAATAAGAGCAAAATATTCACAGAAACTTTTTGTTTGAAGGCTTAGAATGGCAGACATTAATGTATACAAAGGAATGTGTAAAGCAGGGATTAGATACAATAACTTTATTCAGTGCATCCCTTTCCACAACCAACTGGATTATCAAATCTTGAGGTATGTCATCTCTGCTTCATTTCCTCTGGGTGAATTCAGACTTCGCTGCCTCTCCAACAAGGGACCGAGGGAAGAATGTAATACTTTGAGCATCAGAATAAGAATTTATTGCTGAGTGCCTTGCAGGCTGGGGATTCAAGAGAGAGATGTGGCAGCCTCAAAGCTCAACCATTTCTCAATACTTTGAGTGCATTAGCATGCACTTAGCTCTCACACAACCCCTGTGTGAATTATTCTGAGTCTCTCAAAGCACTGATTTCAGGTAACACTTCTCATTATAAGAGAGCAAACTCTTTGATCCTCTTCGTGAGGCAGTGACGATTAGCTTTACAGCCAGGAGTCTCAGGGGGTTTGTTTTGGAGTTATGAAGATGCATATGGGGCCAGGAGGATTTCTTACTTCTGAGACTTAACTATTGAATGTTGCAGTGCATCACATAGCAAACCGATCTATTCATTGCAGGGAAAATCTTCAGCGGTCCACTATGGGCACCTTATTATGTGCCGATTTATTTATCTGCTGCACTCGACCACCTCAAAGAAAGACTATGAATTATCATTCATAGAGCCTCTTTCCCCATTACTCAAGTCAATAAAACTTCACTTCATGCCATATTTCTGTGCTAGAAAAATACAAAAAATGACCATTATTAATACCTGCTGTCTGCACAGCTCGTTGTCTACTTGTATCCTGTCCACTTCCTTCAGACTCTCCTGCAGCCGCTGGTTGTTCTGCCGCAGCTCACGAATATAGTCACAAGCTTTAGACAGGATGCCACCTTTGCTCTAAAAAGCGACAGAGATGTGACATTTGAACACAGTTGAAAAGAGGAAATTGAAAATGGCAGCAGTAAAGGGTCAGCCGGGAGTTTTCTTACCGCTCCAGTCTTGGTGCTGTCCATATTGCAGTCAGGGATGATCTTAGAAAGTGTAACAATCCAGTTGTTGATCTTGTCTCTTCGCCGCCTCTCAACTGATAAAAAAAGAAGAACTCATTTAGAAAATAATAGCATTAAATATAGATTTTCTATTTAACCTGACATGCAGATGGACGTTTTGTCTTCAAAAACAGATTTCTGGTTGTAGTAAACATCCTTCCTTAGTGTGATAGCTCAACAGTAACCTCTAGTGGGCAACTCAAACATGTGTTTTAATTTAGTCCAATAAAAAAAGCATATTTTGACAGAGCTGAGTTATTTCCTTTCAACAGAAATTGCTCCATTTATGCACTACACTGCATTGTGGTGTGGCGTCGGATGAAATCAAAAGCCATAATCATTACTAATTACCTACCTTCATTATGCTGAGCTCTTCTTCTTTCATCTCTTGGAGTTCGAGGTCCGTCCATTTTCCTGCAGAAAATAGGAAAGAAAATACTTTTCATTAACAACAATCTCTTCCATATCTGAGCATCATACAAGCAGTTCCAACATCTACAAATCAACTAATCCCGTGTCTATTACCATTAACAGTCTTCGCCATTATCTTTAAATCTAAGACTACTGCCATTGCATTTCAAAATAAGCTTTCAAAGTTGTGTTGTGCCTTTGGCATGGCGAACCATATAAGCCAAAGGCTGAAAAGGGAATGCTGAGACAAGGTCAACCTTCATCTGGCTGCCCTCTCCCCAGGTGAGGCATGGAGGGAAGGCACCGCTCCATTATTCTGTTAAATTACCACAATGTAGAAAACCAGATGCTGTTTCTCTGAGTCTGGGTGTACACCTAATGACACAAGCGTCTCCTGTCTCTGCCGCTTCCCTCAGGATTCGGTTAATTAAATCCCTGAGCTGTGAACAAGCCAATAACATGCCAAAGTATTATCTGTGAACTACTCTGTTAGTCTGCCATCTTCCTACTTCACCAATTGAAAATACTTCAAGAATCAATTAAAAAGTAGAAGCGATGTAGATTGTAGAAATTATTCCACTTATTACTCCAATAATAAAGTCAGCGCTCTACATTAAGTAAATAAATCAGCTAAAAAGCTCACCCTTTGTCTGGCTCCATCTATAAGACCTCCTTACTCTACAGCACAAAACGTGGGTCCTATTAACACCATTAAACTGCTGATCGTTTCATTTAAGATGGCCCGACTCTCCCTCTTGTATCTCAATATATCTTAATGGGATTCCAGCTGTAAAATAGAATCTGTCCAGCAGAACTTACAAAATGTGGACGCCTGTCTGACAACGTAAAATGTGCAGACTCAAAGGAATATCTCCTTTTTCCACAACGCAGAGGCACATTTCATCTAAATGCTCCTGAGCGTGATTGTATCCACAGAGATCTACAGAATTATCAGAGCACATCCCCACGCTGAAGCACTTTATCTATATTATTTGAAAGAACTGAGCTTGTGTGGTCTAATATTGATCTTTGAAAGCTAAATGCCATTTTTACAGCTTCTGCCTCTTTTAGGGCGCCACTATCATCATAAGCAAGCCATGGCCTTGACTGTGAGACAATAAATTACACAATGAGACACCAGGGACAGCAGCTGGGGCTTCTTACTCTTTCGATGGATGACTGAACAAAGAGCAGCCTTACTGAGCATTAGCTGGTTAATTATCATTAGCTGGTTATGCGAAGAGACTGCAAAACTGACAACACGAGGCTTCATTTACAAGAATATTACTGCTGACTCAACAAAATATACAAAGTTTTCTTACACCACAGGAAAAAATGAATACTGTCATTGTAGTCTAAAACGAGGCTAAATGAGAACACAATGCAATGACAACTAAGGACATTTTAAATGATACTAAAATAAAAGTGTGAAGCTAGCCATTTGTTTCCAGTTGGACAACAATGACCCCATTTCTAGGTCCTAATGGAGGATTATATTTGCCACAAGCACAACTAACAACAATGGATCAAGGTCTGCACTGAACAAATGCTATATCTGTGTCTCACATCAAGAGCCAGGAGATTCACTGGGGACTTATGGGGAGGGGAAGGTAGAGAGAAGAGAGAAGGGCAGAGGTTTGTGTGCCACTTCTCCTCTTGTGATGTTATTTGATTAGTTCATTTACTTTAAAAAGGAGTGTGGGGGAGAAATGTGGAAACTGTCCTCACCAGTTTAAACCTTCATGCTGCAGCAGCTCGTTTTCATCTCTGTGAACGGCAGATAGGGTGGGAAGTTTTCATTCACTTTGTTCACATGTCAGCGCTGGTGTCACTGTTCATTACCTTACACTTAAGTATATCTCTGACACTTGAAATAGCTGAAAGTCATTAATTATTCATTCTGAGGGAATAAATAGAAACAGACATCCTGCACACAGGCAGTCATGAAAAAAAAAACATTTCTGAGTGCATGCAAACAAACTGCAACAAACCTTTTAGTTCATATCATAAAGTTACATTAATGTTAGCAGAGCTGCAGGAAAATTTAGAGAAGCTATGCTAACAACAAAATTAAAGTTCTTGAACATCACTGAAGGACAATGCTGATCGTTTTAAACGGTAGATAAATAAATAAATATATTAAAGCCAGTTAATGGTGTTCCAGTAGTGCTTTTTCATAGCTTTAACTACTATTTTCTAAATGCTACTGGAACCCCTGTAATTCAGAAAGATCCACATGTTAAAGATCAAATATAAGTCCGGTGGAAAATGGAGGAACGTATTTCACTTAACTTGGAGATAACTCAATTTTATAAGAACTCATGTGCTGAGTTTTTGTGACCAAGCAAGCAATTAGCTGCCTTGGCTTTTACAAACAATAGATAATACGCCTCCTGATGTTCAAGAACTTTGCATCTCTCAGCACAAGGCCTCGTGAGCCGTTGTGTTGTTGGAAGTCAGATGAAACTTTTCTTTTCCCAAAAAAATAAATCACTCCAGAACCAGTGTGGCACCGTGTGACTAACAGGACAAACTCTTTGTTCAGGTGGGCCACCGGATCATCTCAATAACTGCAATCACCCGCATGTAGCTAACAGCTGTGATGGATCTTTTTAGAGCTGTGAGTAAAACAATGTGTGTTTTTGCTTTCAGAGAGAGACAACATGAGAGACAAACAAAGAAATGTAACTTTGGGATGGATGAGACGGGGTCCTTGGAGAGAAAAACATTTGAGGAAACGTTAAAGCAGTAGTGAAAGCACACAGTTTTGAGCCTGATATTTGTTCAAACAGATGTGGAAGTTGTTTTACATTCATGAGTTTATACAACATTCAATCATGTGAGCCAATGATCTATCCCTCACCGCTATCTGCTCTTTCTAATCACGTCCATCACAGATATCAATCACATCCTTCAGTGATGCTCAGCTATTTTAACTCCATTTACCTCTTTGGTGTCCTCCTACATTAGCACCTGCATTTATATGACTTCAGTTTGCTTTAGTAACTCACTGTGACTTGGATCGTTTAATGGTACCTAATCTAAACTCTGATGGATGTGGTGGTTTGGTGAAGAGAGAAGTCTGCATCAAGCTTCTACAGATGCATTCTGGTGCATCAATAAGACAGAAAATGGCTGTTAAAATCTATTTAAAGAATAATAATAATAATAAAAAAATGAAAGTATCTGACAGAAGCGATACTTACGTGGGGTAGGGTTGTGTGCGTGGTGCGATGGTTCGTGGTGTGCCTGTTGGAATTACATCAGGAGGTGTCATCATCACATAAAACTGACCTGTGGGAATCATGTGTTTTAAGTCAGCGATAACAAATAAGACAGTGTGACACAAACGCCTTAATCTCCTGAAGATCCCACAACAAATAAGATGCACTGTAACAACACAACTGTTCCATATGCTAACCCTGTTTTTGCCATTTGTTGCTACTGACCCAGCTCAACAAACATCCTTACCCTCCAACTGCCAACCTCCAATCTTGCCTCATTACTAAAGCTAGAACTAGAGCACATTAAACGAATGACACCTGAGGTGCATCAAATGATGTGGCCTTGAGGGAGTCTGGCTTCTGTGGGCGTACATCATGTGATGCTAGCAGGCACAACGCTGAGCCAAAGAAACCGGAAGGGTGCGCAGATGTGCTGCATTAGTCCGCTCAGCTACATCATCAATCATTTATGGATGATGTGCATTAAAGAGACTAGAGTCAAAGGAAAATCCTTTACTGAAGGAACTTGTGTGACCTCTGACTGAGAAAGTCTTCTTCTAGAGTGTGACAGAACTCAGTCAGGGCCCTCTGTGTTTGCACGCCTGATGAGCTCACCAAGCACATAATGCTTAAAATGTTACTTCTTGGCTGAAATATGTATCACTACAATATGAATAATAATAATAATAAATACAAGTTTATTTATCTACATCAAGACCAAATCAATTCTTGTTTTGCACATCTCTTATTTATGTCACAGTGAAAAATGGCTTTAAAATAAATGTAATTTAACAAGACAGAACAAACAGGAAGCGTACAGATTGATGCTGGCATCTGGTAACGTTTTACCAGGGCCAATATGAAGGTAAAAGGCTCAGACAGCAGCAACAAGGAATAACTAATTCCAACGATAACGCTCTTCAAAGAAAACCCTCAATTACTATCAGAAAATACACCATTTACCAGGCACAACAAGAATGCAAGATCATGTCCTAACTGTGTAACAATCACATGCTGGTTGTGCATAATACAGCTAACGTGTTGCCAGGTTAACCACATCTTTAAAACCCACAAACCAGAGGACAGAAACCCACATCCAACAACTTGCTTAATCCAAAAAAATCCTCATAAATCACAAGGACAGTTAGTACAGCCAGACGACGACATATGGCCATAAGGTTGCAGAGCGGACGAGTGGGAGGACATGTGACATGAAGCAAACAGCAAATAAATATGAACCGAGCAGCCAATTTCATTTTGGCCTCTGATCATTTTTAAGCTCGAAGAGGCATATTTTAAAGTCATGCCAGGAATTTTTAGCACATTTCAGAAATGACACTAATATAGAGCAAAACATGTTGGGAGCCTTTTTACCGAAACGCAGCATAACTTCAAATTACCAGCATCCAATTTCCGTGCAATGCTGGACATGTTTGGTATCTGCAGTATCCTGCTTTCATTTAAATAAGTCCAAACTGTGGGGATCATGGTTAGTTTACAACTACTGGGAAATAAGGATGATGCCATTCTAATTCTGAAGTACTTCTACTCCTGTTTGATAAAATAATGGCTTAATTAGCCCTGTGGTGTCCTTTAGCCCAGATTATGAGTGAGAAGCGACTCACCCCCTGCCTGTGTGAGTGCGGGGTCAGTTGCCGTCTGTACAGACACGGTTCCGTCGCTCACTGCGGTAGCGGGAAAGTAAGCGAAACGGGTCTCGCCTCCCACTGCTTCCCCTGCTGGGCTTCCTCCATTACTGAAAGGGTTTTGGATCACAGCCTGCGATAGATAAGAGAGAAACAGGGGAGAGGCATGAGCAGGTCGCAGCGGAGCAGTCACAGCAGGTAAACGCACACCTCATTCTCTGTCAGACCCAATACTGGTGTCCCCTCCAGACCCCCGAGCAAGACAGCGCCGTTTGACAGCTGGGATAAAGGGAGCTACAGAGGCAGCAGAAATCTCGTTAGCAGCCAGAACAGCAGGGTCAGTAAAACCATCAGTATGCTGCAGAAAACTGTCATATTTCAAGCAAAAATATCTGAAATCCATCAGAAACTGGTGTAACGTACCAAAATACTGACACAACAAACGCTTAAACACAGTTTCGCCAGTAAACAATCAGACACAGCTGTAGTTTTATCACAACCAAAAGCAAAAGCACAGATACAGAATTTAAGCTTTTATGGGTGATAGGGACATTTTCTCTCCTCACACATACAATAAAAAAGCTTTAAGGTTTGGTACTCATTCCTAAAATTGCAGACATATTAATCAGCTTTAAGCCATAACTCTTTGACAAGCCGCTTTCGTAGTAGTCTGCTTCAACGCCCCTGAGCATGCATGTTCACCTCGCATTTACTGCTAGTTTATACTCAATTTAACAAAAAAGTAAAAATGTCTGAAAGACTGTGCTTAATGGTGTATTTAGTTACATAAGAGTTGTTTGTCTTTACAACAAAATAAACCATTGGATCTTTTAAATAATGTAAAGTTTGCCATGAGCATGTATTGACAGGAGCAATAAAAGTAACATGGACTTAAATCACGTTTCTGATTGTTAGAATGAATAAAATGTTGAAACATTTCCATCAAAACATAATCTTTCAAAAACAGTCCATACTTCTTATTAGTCTATAAAAAGGTTTTTGTTACCTGAGCCACAGCCTGAGGAGCTCCAGCAAAAGCAGCTGTTGAAACGACACTCACTGCTCCCCCTGCATCATCTCTTCCATCAAGGTGCTGGTCAGTCACCTGAACAACACGATACGTCACCTGTGGAGCAGGAACAGGGACACGGGGTGAGAATTCGAGACATTAAGAGCACAGCCTTTTAAAAGTACTTATGTTACTGCAATGCATACAGCTAGTTTAATCATCACAGACTGATACCTTACCTGACTTGTAGATTTGTTAATCATACCTATTCCTTGAGTCCTGTCAAGCCCCGTGTCTGAAACTACCCTCCTAACCTCAGTATATATGCAGATCTCACAATCCAGCACAATATGCTTACGCTTCAGAATGTGCCTGATTCAATTTTACAAAAACAAGTGAAGAAAATGAGCTTATTTGTTCCAAGAATTGGTATTTGAATCACTCTATCATGTGACTCTCCTCCTGACTGACATGTGACATTCGCCCCATGCCAATCCCCGACCAGACTAAAATCACATGATCCCTCACGCTGGATGTGTTTACCCCTAATAAGCCACATGGATCACTGACTTAATCCACTCCCGCCTAGTGTAAATCACCCAAAAGTGGATACAGTGGCTTGAATGTTAACATACATTTCCCAGTTTATTTACTGGCATCATCGTCTTGTTGTCTACAAAAGAAACGAAACTCTACGATAATGAAAGTCGACAGCCTTGGCGATCGTCACTGGTAGATTGTGACACCGGAAACAGAAAAACACATTTATATCTTGAGGCAATTTAGAGATTGGTAGCCTCCTCACTGGTCTAGGAAAGGGATATGAAACATCTTGTAAAATACACAAAAGCACCACAGAGGATTGTAACTATATGAATGTGATAGTAAAAGCTTAAATATGATATTATAAACTAACTGCAGCTTTGCCTTCCTTTAAGTAAAGCAAGCTGACAACACAAAGTTAACTACTAAATCCATATGTGTGTGGATTCATTTGTTATTTATATGTTAATTTTGTATTATACAGTAGAACAAACTCGTTTAACAACCTTTGGGGAAAATGTTATGGGTATATATTTATTTCTTTTAAACTCAACACCTTTTGAGACCTTTCCAATCAGACATGTTTTCTACTGTTCTGATCAGACTCAATCTTACCTTTTGTTACTTAATGTTCAAGGTTAAATGTGCAACTTCACTTAAAATATGTCTGAAAATGGCAATACAAACACCAGTAGTCCCACATTGATGCATCAGATGCTTACCTGCCCGCTTTCAGTGCGGAATTGGTATTGTATGTTATGGTCACCAAATGCTGCAGCCTGCTGAACACTGGCAATAGCGACAGCTGTCTGCTCTTCTCCTGCCCCGTCTTACAATAATAATACAAAAAAAGAGTTTGTTGGTAGTAGGAAAAAGTAGGGGAAATAAAGACTGTGCAGGAGCTGGAAGCGGCGCATAAAGTAAACAAAGTGTATCAAAATGTACATTATGCATGCTGCAATGTATCACACCTGCCAGAGATTTTGGTTTAAATTAATGCATTGTTGGGTTCCCGTGTTGGAATTTAAAGATTTAGTAATAAAAGTTTTACCTTCAGTTACTTGGACAACCTCTTCTTCTTGCTTTTCTTGGCTGCAGAACAAATGCACAAATAACTCGTTCATAAACTCTTTGACAAGCAAAGTTCCCGATTAACAATATGTGTGTTCATTCTCTTTAATCGTGGAAAACTTATGCATCAAATTAATAATCAAGATGAAAAATAAAAAAATAATCTAACTTCTATACCCGTTTTGTTTTTGATAACATAACTATGTATTTTAACAGCTAGCCTAAGCTATTTTTTTAGCTGCTGAATTGTTATTGTCTGATTATGATCGTGCTTTCCACAAAGGGACGTTAACCTCTTTGCTTACAGCTAGCTTAAAATGTCTTACACTTTCCTTGCTAAGTGAATAATTCTTCACAATAAACTCGTTTTGACAACAGCTTTTAGGTCAGGCCTTGTTTAGCTTCGAAAAACAGCTATCCGAAATAGCACCTCTTAGCTAGCTTGTCTCAGTTAGCCATTTTGGCCGAGTCTCGGTTACCTTGCGGTGTCCAGACTCTGTTCAAGCATATCCATCAGGGTGAAAATAAAAAGTGATATTCGGTGTCACAGACGGAGATGGAAGTGCTGATCACGGGAACAAACACTCGGGTCATGTGAGAGAGACAGCCCAGGACACGTGAGGTATGGCTCGGTGTCGGAGTTAAAATGGAGGCCGCTGCTGCCGCTGGTGATGAGAAGCGATCGCGGATTTGCTGCTTACTGGTGATCACAACACGTTCAACCGTTTATTTGTACCGTGACCACAAAGCCGTGACACTAAAAATCCCTAACAATTGGATTAATGATAACGTTTAAAACATTTGTTATTTAAAAGTAAATCTAATTAAATCACAGTGACCAAACGGAGGTGTAATTACATAATTTTCTAATGGAAAAGTGTGAAATTTTGCCAGAAAGCTGAATAAAATGTGTGTGAGCAGTCAGAAACTTTCAGGGTAACTTTTTTTTAAATGAAAATCACTCATTTAAGTAAATGTTTCCTTTATATCCCCGTTTAAGTAGTCAAAGCTACATTTTGACTTGATTTTGTTTTTAAAAAGAAAAAAGCTAGCACAAGCAAACAAAATACAATTGATTTTTTTTTTTTTTAGCTTACATTAACAAATTAAAAATAAAAAAGTTTAAATAATAGTACAAAAAAGTGGAGGCACAAGAGGGAGAGAAAAAGTCTAAAGTTATTTATGGCTTTTGCTTAAAGAAAAAGAAAAAAAGCATTATTTTAAGCTGATTCTTTTTGGTCTTCTCCAGGCTTTTTCAGAAAGCTTTTCACTCATTTTTAGTCCATATCACTTGGGCCAGGCCATATCTATGACATTAACCACTGCATATGAACAAAGAAATAATAATAATAACAATATTAATAAACACCCCATCCCAGCTACACATGAACAAGAGATACTTAATTATTTTCATTGCTATTAATAAACTCATACTGTTTGTCAAACACATCTTGTTAATAAAATGCACTGATACTGAAACCAAAAGCCTGGCATTGGTATTGCTGCTATTTTGACATTTGCTATCAACATTTCTGCATTTCAGCTGTCCATTTGATCCCAAATGTCATACTGTAATGGCTAAATGGTATAGGTTAAGATGCATTTAATTTAAAAATATATAGTTTTTTGTTTGGGAAACTTTCAGATAGGGTCTAGTGTTTGTGCAAGTACTATGTTTATTATCAGTCATGCAGACAAAATATAAAAAATACTGTAGTGCATTAAAACTGAGTTAAAAGTTGCAACCTTCCAAATTATTTGCAAATGCTTGTTTGTTACAAGTTTGTTGTGTAAGAGTATATGCATATGCATAATCTGAAAGTCGTATTTAGCGATGAACGTTGCACAATATAAAGCGGAACCTTTATTTTGAGGTCTTGTTTTTCTACGCTTATAAGAGAAACACAGAATTACTCAAAGGTGAGTTGTCATTGACATTTTAAGCTGTTCAATTAGTAAGGAACCCATAAATGTTTTTGTATTGTTTAAAATGTAAGACTATATTTGACAAAATAGTATATATGTTTTATTTGTCATCAAGTCATTGAAGCCGCAGGAATAGCGTTTAACTTAACAACGCCATTTTGCGCATTTTAGCCAATCAAAACCCACAGCGCTTTTGAATACTGCATTCCCATTGGCTGGACTGGTGGGCAGTCCCTTTAGCCCCTCTCCTTGATTCACCCTAAAATAATTCCGACCGCTGCTCTTTGGGTGAAGGTTCATTGCGTTGACAGTGTTAGCTGTGTGTGATCGGTAGTAGTTTCATCTACAATGTCTGGTCGAGTTCTTGTAGGAGTTAAGCGTGTTATTGACTACGCTGTTAAGGTAATGCCATTTTGCCGTCTTAACATAATTATCCATTTAATTGTTTTTATCTTTATGCGTTCACTTGACTGTGCGTGGCTAGCTAACTTTAGCCTCCAAATGCCTGTTCACACATTTCTCAGATAAGCCTAGGGTCCACAGCTAAGGTCATATGGTCACTTTAAAAGATGCAGCATGGTTGGTCACAAAATAAATTACAATCAGAACAGCAATGTCTTACTTCTTACTATTTACCTGAGCCGCTGTAATCATTTTTTTTTTTTTTGCAGGTTTTGCATTTTTTGGTTGTGTAACAGTGTGACTGAACAGTTGCTTTACTCCTACTGCTTTTCTGATCAACATGTTTGAAGTCTTGTTGTTTGCTGTACTATGGATAGATTGTCATCTCAGTTGTTCTCTGAAGATGGGGCACAACACTTTACCTAATAAGCATCACACAGTGTTTGATGCAACTCATGACACAGCCAGAACAGTCCTGTCCCATCCTGCTCTCAGCAGGATTATTATACTATAAACACTACAGTGCAGCTGCTACTCTTTTGTTCCTACCAAGTAAAGACACAGAAGCAGCTTTGTAATTGTAACAGCTTAAGACATTTTTATTTTTCTTATATACACACATTCTTGCTTTCATGCTCAAATCCAGATTTATCAATAAACATTTCACAATTTGCTTGATGCAGACATCCCTGATCTGTCACTCTCTATGTGAACTGAAATATGAGTTGTAAATTAGTCCTTAACACTGAACATTGCACTTATTTAGGAATACACAAAATGGTTTGGTATTTAAATATTGAGTTGTAATGGCATATAATATTATAACATAGTAAAGCTTACGCTACTAAGAGGGAATAAGTAGTCATTCAAACTGCCCTGGTTTCCAACGATGGGGCTTTTTTTAAACCAGCCTCCAGAAACTATATTTTATCACTGAAAACGTCATAAAGCTCTCGCCCGTTGTGAGCTGGGATTGGCTCCAGCCCCCCGTGACCCCGTTCAGGGAAAGAGCGGTAGAAAATGGATGGATGGATGGAAACATCATAGAGCCTCATAGTTTTCACTATGACACTCATTTATCAGGCTCTATAGCAGAACAAAAAACATTAGAAAACTGTTTGAGAGAGTTAATTTCTTTTGTCATACCATCCCATCTACATTTTTAAAACAATAGCATATTAAACACTTGCTTTTTGGGAAGTTCTTAAAGGAGAAAGCTACATATATATAATAAACAGGGTATTTGTAGAAATGTAATCCATGCAGTTACCTGACTGGCATCACTGGACAAATATGCAAATGTGTGTTCTTGTACATCCTGCTCAAACAAATCAAACATTAGCTCCAAGGCTCATGTTGCTTGGAGGCGAGATGGTTTTTAGAATTTGAAACCTGAGCAGTGGCTTTGACCCGTTGCCTTGTTTCTTCACAGATTCGTGTAAAGCCGGACAACAGCGGCGTAGTGACGGATGGCGTCAAGCACTCGATGAACCCCTTCTGTGAGATCGCTGTGGAGGAGGCGGTCAAGCTGAAGGAGAAGAAGCTCATTAAGGAGGTTGTAGCTGTCAGTTGTGGACCACAACAGTCACAGGTGGGTCAGATGGGTTCAGACAGAACTCCTTTTCTTTTAACTGGGGAAAGTCTTAAAGATAAAAGTGGTTTTTATTCATTTAAAACGTTTTCCGTCTTTTTGTTGAACTTGAGCTTCATTATCCAATAATATGTAGTGTAATCACGTTGTAATAAGTTATTGATATAATGCCACCAATGGTGAAACAGCTGGAACAGTAATAGGATAAAAATCTTATTTTGCTTTGTAATTTATTTATGTGCTTTAAGTAAAAATTCCACTTGTAAGGCACATGACAAGAAACACAGTTACATTTCCACATTCCTCCCTCACACAGGAGACCATCCGTACTGCCCTCGCCATGGGGGCTGATCGTGGCATTCATGTGGATGTCAGTGGAAAAGACTATGACAACCTTGGACCACTGCAAGTATCAAAAATTATGGCAGCTTTGGCCAAGAAGGAGGATGCTCAACTCATCATCCTTGGCAAACAGGTTAAAGATGCAAATTAGTATCACGTTGTATCTAATTTTAATTCAGACATGTGTTAACCTGCACTGATGAATCCTTGCAGCATAGTTACTTTTTATTTTATAACTTTTAATCTGTTCTTAGGCAATTGATGATGACTGCAATCAGACTGGCCAGATGACGGCAGCATTGCTGGACTGGCCTCAGGTTAGTTACAACTCGAATGCACTTACTTTCAATTTGTTTGTATTGTTACCCCAAAAGTGCTGAAGCACTGCTGAGTTTAGGATTTGCTCCTGTTCACACTGTGTTATCAAAGTTAGTGGAGACTGGTTCTAGTCAGTGAGAGCAACACAGTTCCTGCTTATATCAACACAGCTGGTCAAAGGCTGTCTGGAAGAATGGAGTAATATTCTGCCTACAGGTGAATAATTTTCCTGTGCTATCTAACAGTGTAGAAGTGGAACACCTGGAAACACAGATCATGATGTAAATCTAATTAGCTGGCACATTAGTTAGTGATTTTGTTCAAGGTGAAACAATAGTTCCACCCATAAGCCAGTAAGTGGGGACAATCCTTTGTCTCTTGGCTCAAAAATGGGCCTCCATGGTTTTTTGTTTGGACTTATTCAGGGTAAATATCTTTGAAACTGTTCTGTATTCTCATGTTGCAGGGAACGTTTGCATCCGAAGTTGCTTTGGAAGGTGATAAGGTGAAGGTGGTCAGAGAAATTGATGGTGGACTGGAAACTATTAGGATCAATACACCAGCAGTATTGACTGCAGACCTCCGTCTTAACACACCCAGATATGCCACCCTGCCAAATATTATGGTAGGTACCAGAGGAATGCTTTTACAAACACTGGAGGAGAGAATGCAGTGAGCCATTTTAGGAACTTTTAAACATAAGTGTATTAATTTAGTTTGCTATCACATTTTACATTTAATGGAGGGACTTAAAAGAAGCACCAGTTATGCCTCTTATGTATTATAGAATCTATATATTAATATTCTAGTGTGTCTTTTTTCTTTCTTTCAGAAAGCTAAGAAGAAGAAAATTGCTAACGTGAAGCCTGCAGACTTAGGGGTGGACCTCACATCACGGTTGGAGGTGCTGAGGGTGGACGAGCCCCCGCAGAGGCAGGCAGGCATGAAGGTGGAGACAGTGGATGACCTAGTAGCCAAACTGAAAGAAGCAGGGAAGGTATAGAGGCTTTAGGAGCATACAGTTAATTCAAGGGGTGAGTATTAACACATCTGCTTGTGAAGAGCTTGACCACAAAATAATGAGCTGAACCAGATAAATAATACTTTCTTCTAAAGAAGGATGATAGTGTCTGGCCCATTTAACTTTTTTACCATTTTGCCAACAACCCTGTTCAGTATAAACTATTTATCCATTGATGTCGATGGTTCCCTCATTTGATGTTGTTAGATTGCAGTTTTATATATAAATTAATTTTAGCAAGTAAAGAACAGCGCTCATACTACATTAGCTTCATTACCTTTCAATTAAATTAGTCTAAAAAAACAGTTTGTCAAAATAATTTAATCATTAATACGGGTGTGACATTTTTGTTTAAAATAGGTTTTTATTAACTTCAGGCTGGAACTATTATGTTTTTTATTTAGATCATTGCAAGAAGCTAATTTACTTCTTGGGATAAAAGACCGAAATGCAAAATGTTGCCATTTTTTTTATTAGTGAAAAAAATTAAAGGATCTTTGTATCTAAGCTAATCATAGATGTTTATAGTCATTCTGGGTTACTTATCTGGATTTTCTCTTTGCAGGTATCTAATAAATAACAGGATTGTACTACATAAGCACAACCACAGCTTATGAATCCATCTAATCCCTCTGTTTGAGACTGGAGCTCCTGAGGATGTGCAGGGAATGTACTGACAGGAGAGGAGTACTGAGGCACACTGTCAAACAATCAGACAACTCTAAGAGCATAGTTTTGTCTTTTATGTACACTTGAACCTAAATTTATGATTATTTTCTAACACGTAAATCTAATATAGTTGTGTTTATACAATAAACACCCAGAGTACTCAGAAACTCTCTTACTTATGCGGCTGCTGCTTGAATGATCATCTCTTCCTCATGTACGATGCATCACAGAAACGTCCGCCTTTTTCATCTTGTGATGTAGTTTAACTGTTCAGAGGTGTAAATTATATCTGTAAATATAGACTTGAACATGTAGAGATGATTTTGTTCTTCAGGATTAGCTGCATAAATACTGGTAATTTTTTCATGTTCCTGTGACTCGGTTTGGGACCGACGAGACAGTGTTCCTCAGTACACGTAAGAGGAGACGACAATAAATCTGAATTTTACCAGAAGCGCCTACATTCTGTGTGGATTGTACAGAACATTACCATGATAATAAAGCAGCCAGTCTTTTTCATATCAACCATGTCTCTGTTGTTATTGCTGTCCGTTTTGCTTAAAGTTTTGCTTACGTATGTTGTGTGCAGTTCATAGCAAAGAGTAAAAAAATAATAATACATTGTTAGAGGAAAAATTATAAATTATTATAACCTCAACAGGATCGGAAGCATAAATCAGTAAACAGGAGACGTTAACTCTTTGATCAAAGGGGACAGAGCGAATTCCACACCAACCTCACCCAAAGTGCTCCGAATTCAATCTGTGTCGAACCACCCTCCCCTCAGGCCTTTTATTAAAAAACACATGCAAAGGACACACACAGTCTGAGTGGAAGAATACAGAATAGTCCAAATGTATGAGAATGTTTATAAAACAATAGTCCTGCTGGTGATTAGGAGACTTTCAGTGGACTCAGCTCATGGGAAAGAACTGAACGACCTTGATACTCACACACATTGAATTCAGTACTGTCAGCTCTATTAAATTTCAGTCATCTAAATGCTTAAACAAAAACACACAAAGTAAATAAGTAAAATCATATGTTATTCAGCATGCATAATAGTGGAAAATAATAAAAATTCCACTTACATGTTACATGTTCTTAGTTGGGACTGGAGTGAAGAGGTTTCCCTGAAATGTTTTTAATGGATGGATTATTCTCACATCTATTCAGCACTGTATTAGTGTTATGATTATATTTTGAGGAAGTGGTGATAGAAGAAAATATCTTTATAATTTATTGTTATAGAAAAAATAGCCATGCTATAACCATCCTTGACTGGTTATCTTTGCAGAATTTTTTATTGTATTATTTAACATTTCTGTAGCAATACATGAAAATATATATGTTAATTTTACAATCCAAGCCCATATATATATATATATATATATATATATATATGCCAGAGAGAAAGTTTGTAATGGGTTTGTAATTTAGGGGCGTGGCCTAAGTGCACACGCCTTGACGCAGCGCAGGTGAGCCACTCTCACGCGCACAGTGGAGATCTTCTGCTCGAGGACGCAGGGAGCTGCGGAAACTTTTAAGGACGTTTCTCTTGGCTTCTGGTTTGATCTGTTTTGACGATATTAGATCATTTTTAACTTTTTTATTAGTAAGCTGCACTTGAAGTCGCTCGTCTGTTCAGTAGAAATGAAGCTGCTGGGGGAAAATAACAGGTTAAAGTCAGCTTTTCTGGCTTTTTTGCTTTGTTTTACATTTCAAGGTGAGGCTCAAATTTAGTTTGTACGTTTTTACATGAAAAGTGTTATGAATTAGTGTTTTCTTTATGTCAGTGTCAGAAGGTTTTGACTTTTTTTGGTTAATTTTAATATAAACAGACAGGCTCCACAAGCACATTCATGTGTAATGGCATTTACAGTTACAAGTCTTGGATCATGTCTGTCTGAGCAACCATTTATAGAATAAAGAAAATTTAATAGGTTTTCTGCCTCCTACCAGGTGCCAACTTGGAAGTGCTGGTTTCTCCGTCTGGTTCTTCCCTTGTGAATGTATTATCTGGCAGCAATGTGACTCTGAATGTGTCCTTAAGTGGTGCTACTGATCCAGCAGTTACCTGGTTTAAAGGACAGTTACCAGTTGGCACATGGACTATAAACAGCACCTCTCCCCCAGACATTGCCCCAAGCAGCCTTGATGTGCTCAGAATTGAAAAAGATGGATCTCTTACCTTTATAAATGTGCCACTAAGCTTTACTGGCAACTATACTGTGGAAATGACCAAGCCTGGAGTAAGGAAAGCCTCCACTACTTTCACTCTGAAGATATTTGGTAAGTTGGATATTGTACTTTGCAAGATAAGTGAACTTTCTTGTGATATTAACCAGAAGATTCAGCATTTTTTTTAAAACTTTGATCAGACATGTCTGTAAGTAAAGCGACTTTAATGTTTTAGCAAATTTGAAAGTTTTTTAAGGTTTTCTTGACCTGAATAAACAACATAAACACAAAATTTATATTAGGCCATTGATGTATTCAAATTTGATCTGGCTGTGTGAAATATTAAAAAATTCATGAAGTCTCCATTTAAGCAGCAGTTCAAAGCAGCTGCTTCTACAGAAGAAACACTTTCAGTCCCCATACGGATTCATCTTGATGCTAATAGATCATTAAACCCTGTGTAAGCCCCCCCCCCCAATTAAAGTGTGGAAAGAGTCTGAAACCATTGTTGATAATATTTTTTTTTAATTAGTCTAGATATGTCATTAAAATATCACATCACAACGTAGCATTTGAGAAGATAGCAACAGGTACAGAACATCATCCACCTGTTCCACTTTCCCTTCATGTCTTTATTTATTATTTCATAGAAGTGATCCAGAACCTGACTCTGAGCAGTCAACCAGATCTAGTCGCAGAAGGATTTGACCAGGTCACCTTAGACTACAGCATGCTGCATGGAGTGGTTGAGCAACAGGTTTGGTACTTTAATGGCAAAGAATTAAAAACCAGTTGGCACTATTCAATAGAAGAAATGAGACTCGTGATCTTCAGACCAAATCGAAGTGACACGGGACGGTATGAAGTGTCACTGATGAACCCTTTCAGCAGAGTGACGGCTCATATGGATGTCACTGTGTTCTGTAAGATGAATATCTTTCATTCTGATTTGTTGTCTAGGCTCATCTATCCATATTCTGATAACTTTGATATATACTTTGTTGTAGATGGACCAGAGGAGACCATAGTTGAAACCCATCCAGCTCAACCTTTCTATGTAGTAGGAGATTCCCTGAGCCTCTCCTGCCGGGCTAAGGGAGTTCCTCGGCCGACGTCTAGATGGGTTTTTAGTGGAGAAATTCTTTCAGATAGCGTTGAAGGAGTCCTCAATCTGACAGATCTACAGCTCAGTCAGGGAGGCGTATATAACTGCACTCTGCTCAACGTTGTGACAAAAGAAAAGCGAGAAAAGAGTGTGACTATAAATGTTTATGGTATGTGAAGTTTTACTTTATTCCATCAGCTGTATGAGGCTAGATTAAATGTGTTTCATATCATTATAGCATTAATGACATTATTACACCAGTAAATATGGAGCATTTTTTTTACTTTAAATCCTTTGAAGCCTACGTACATATTACTCACAGGATATTGTTTACATTGATTAAAGAATAAACATAAATCTGCACATTAACTTGAAGAGATAAGCTGACTCATTCAGATTTATAACTCTAGTATTGATCTGGAACAGAGAAACCCTCAGGCAGTCCCGAGTGCTCCGTGCTGTCGGTAAATAATACCGATCTGCAGTATCGGTGTGGATGGACTGGGGGAACACCGCAGGCCCAGCTGTCATTCCCAGCTCTAAGCAACAGCAGCAATGGAACAGAAAACTTCAGCCTGACTGTCACTGCCTTTTCTTATTTAAACAAGAAAACTATCATCTGCATGGCTGAACACCCAGTTGAACAGAAAACATGCAATGTAACTGCAAGTAGGTTACGTGTTTCTTCCTAACATGCATAATAAACCCAGTGTTTTTGTATTAAACCTGAAATTCAGAAATGTGCTGTGAATTTAGAACACAGCCTTAAAGTGGTGTCTTGTTTTCCAGGTAGTCCATCAGAGTTTCTTCCAGCTGTGAGAACCACAGTTGACCCTGATGGCAAAATAGCGGTCACTATCCAGTGTAGCAGTGAAGCCTCCCCTCGGGCCGTTGTGTCATGGTCCGGAGGCAACGAGGCTGTCATTGCTGGGACAGCATACCAGATCAGCAGTGATACCACGCAGCTGAAGATTCGTGATTACAATATCAGCAACATTATCTTTCAAAATTACTCTTGCACATGCCGAAACCCACTGGGAAGCCACAGCAGAGAGACTCGACTAGTAGGTAAAGCAGTTTTTAGAAAGAAATGGGTCAAATCTGATTTTAGCTTTGGTCCTGTGTCCTGGTCCTGTGGTGGACTGGAACCTGTCCAGGATGTAGCCTGCCTCTTTCCTGCTGATTGCTGGGACAGGCTGCAGCTTCCCTGCAACCCTGAATTGGCTTAAGCAGTATAGAAAATGACTGAATACATTTTAATTATTAATGAAACAGCTTTTTTCAAAGCTTTTTATTTGTGTTTATATATTCAAGGCTTGTTTAAAAGAGCAAGCCTTTTTATTCTCCTTAGACATCTCACATTTATGGAATTTTAACATGAAGCCTCTTCATATCTGAAAAACATCAAACACTTTTGGTCGAAGCTCTTAGAAGGACCTCAGTTTTTCTTGCATCATAGTTTGAGGATTGCTACTATATCTTTGATTGGTGTTTTTAACCAGTGGTGTTTGTTCTCTATCACGTGATCTTTCCTCAGTCTTGATGTTCTCTTTTTATATTCTCACAGTTATATAATTTGAACCACTTGGATCCCTTATGAACACTTCAATCGTCTCACCTTCGAACCACTGGAATGTTTTGAGTACACAGTGCTGTGCATCTTAAATAATGCACTACATAAACTATTGGTTTTATAAAATGGACAGTATCAAGGAGCCGGCCCAACGATGCAGAATTGTAGTAAAAGTATTTTAAACGTATTTTAGAAATTCACCCTTTCATCTACATGAAACTAGGAATTAGCTTCAATTTAAACTTATCATATGGATGGGTGGATGGGTTTGAAACCTCCATCGTCTCTTCCATCAAGACAGCGTATCCACACAACTAGAGGATATGATTTACTGACACATCAGCAGCAGTTTTGGTAACCAGCTGTATTGGGGTGTTGTCTCAGACAGCTTTTACAACCAAGGATTTGTACTATTTTACTATGAACAGAGGGAGCATATGAAGAACAGCATATGTCAGATCTTGCATGAATTTGATATGAACGTCCTGTAACACTCTGAGCTATAGCCACGAGCTATATCTTGTTCTTGCTTTGGAGTGTTACTCTTTAACAATAAAACCCTAAAAGCATGTTTGCACCTGAACCAGCTTCGATGCTGTGACGGGTTAGATTAAAATGATGCAAAAATTTTCCATGCACTCAAAAAACAACACAATAACTCATCAAGACTTACTGTAAATATTTATATATTAGTATTATTTGGTAAACATGGTCATTAGGTTGTTAGTAAAAAGTGACACAGAAGATAATTACTTAGAAAAGGGTTCAGAAAATGACATGATCTGCTGTTCAGGTTTGTTTTGGCATCTATCTACAAATTTGCATTACAGACAAACGTAATTAAGCTGAAAATAATGTTTCTAGTTTGCTAAAATTTGACATGTCCTGATTCTAACATAGTGTTGGATTATTGAAGCGATATGTGGCCTCATTTACTCACAAAATACAACATTGTGGATATATTTGTTCCTTTAAAACACAATAAGGGTTTTGTTGCCCTCAGCTTGTAATTTGGAAAACTGCTTGCATTACCAGAACCAAGGCACAATGGTCCCTCAGATAGAGCGAGAGCTAGTTAAGTAAACCTGAGAGTGATGTTTCGCTTTTAAACAAAGCTCTTCAGTCTTTGTATACCCTTAGCTCCCCCTCACTCCAGTCCTTCTCCCTCTCCAGGGCCATCAATCTCAGATTCCAGTTTGTTCCCTAATCAAGATGGAACCATCATCACTCTGACCTGGGAGGTACCACCTAGATCTGTTGTTACAGGTAAGGAAGTAAATTCAGTTCAACTTTATTTATATAGCATCACTTCATGACAGTGTCATCTCAGGGCGCTTCACAGGCATCATACTGAGCCAATTCATCAAATAGCCTAGATAAGGAAACCATAAGATCTTGACTTCGATCCAATCGCCAAATGACCACAGTCCTGTAAAGCTAAAGGCTGCGTTATCTTTACTTTTACTTAAAATCCGATACGTCATACAAACCCAACTTTCCTGTTTTGAATGTGTACATATAAGCAGACATCATCAGGAGGAATGCTGACTAAATGTTGACAACCAAAACTCCTTACAGAAGATGGGGGTGTAAATATTGTTACATGTGATGCTAAAGCAGGGCACAGCTGTGTTTTGAGGAAAAAGATTATACGTAATACCACTTAATAAAGGTGTCTCATAAGATTAGTAAGTAAAATATGAATAGTAAGATGTGTACAAGTTAGTATTTTCTGCTGGTGAACTCTGCAACAACAAAAAAAAGATTTCTTTTTTCAACAGGGTTTGATGTCCAGATGAAAGGACCAGATCTCCTGAGGACAAATGGCAGTTCCATCCCGACAAAGGGCAGCCCAAACGTATACCGCATCATTCAACAGAAACCTGGTTCTGCCAGGAGTGCAGACATCTTCAGACTTGATCCAAAATTGACTTATAAGTTTCGGATCATCCCCAAAGCTCGTATGACTGAAGGAGAGCCTTCTAAGGTTCTTACAATTGGTCCAGGTATATGATGAATTGTTGCATGTGTTAAAGTGTCCACGTTGTTCCAACTTGATGTGACCGTAGTGAAACAGTTGATTAATTTTCCTTCTTATATGTTCCAGGTAATGGGCTGAGTGGTCCTGCCATTGCTGGCATCGCAGCTGGAATCCCATGCAGCATTCTCTTCCTGTTGCTCCTGCTGTGTGGCCTCATCTACACCATTATATACTACAAAAAAAACAAGAGTAGGTGAATGTACAGAAATATACCTGTATGTTATCCTGAGTTAGTATGTTTTGTGCACAGTTAAGTTGAAACACAAGCTATGCGATTGGTCTCTTGTTCCAGTGTAAAGACAGGATCATTTTGAGGGGATTATGTCTGACTGTTAAAATGGGTTGTGACAGTTCTCCCAGTTCAGCAAAACAATTTAACAAGTAGCTTCAAATGAAGGACGTGAAACAGTCATCTTTTCTGTTGTTCCTCTGGGTCACACCCGGAACTAGGTCTGTCATCTCATACCACGCAGAACAATTTTTTATATCACTGAATGAAAAAGCACATGGTTTATTAGAAACTCATTCATCTTTGGTCACATGATATTCAGATATTCAGTTGATATTTTTTAAGTTATATGATATCAGGTAACAGAATAAGGAGACTCGTAGCTGTTTAATCGTTGTCTTGGCTGTGATGTGGGGTAAATCATTACTTTTACAAACTAATTTTCTTACTTTTTCTCTTAATTGTTCAGATCATCAGGCAAGATATCCAATCTCCAGAGGTGTTGAGAAGGTTTGAAATATTTTTCACGTAAACATGAACATTTTCTGAGCTTTGGAGTAAATTGATAAGTTATTAGTGTGATGTGTGTGTTTGTGTGTGTGTGTGTGTGTCTGTATATGTTATGTACAGTTGCATGTTCCATGTTGTTGGATTTCTGCATGAATTGGTTATAAAATGGTTTCTTATCTTCATCTATGACACAACAAGAGGCAAACACTGTATGCTGCCAAGTAATCCCAACAGGTTCACATACTTTTTCTTGTAACTGTAGTTTACATAGTAGAACTCATCACACAGTTACATTAAATTAAATTAAACTTCATGTATTCACCATTTTTTATACAAAAGCGGTGTCATATGCTTAACATAATAATAAAAACATTTTTATATATTGAAAAACACAAACCTCACACATAAAAGTTTAAAACAAAGAACACACACCTGGTCATACTTTTTGTGTTGATCTAATGCTATATTTGGTCTCACACAGGCAAGAGCATCCCAGCCAGATATCGCTCCTCATAACCTGCTACCAAAAGGATTGAAGTCTCTTCCTGACTACAACAGATTGCATCAGGTAATCTTTCTATAAACCAAAAAAACGTTAATCCATTAATAAAATCATATCAAGTTAAATAATCTTTTCTTTTAATTCTTTTTTTTACTCAGACTCCCTCTGAAAGGTCTGTGGCTCTACCTACGTTTGTCCCACCACCACCTGTGAGAGTTGCCACCACAGTCTAAATTTCAACATTTAAGTTTAATATGTGTATGCATTTTGTGTAGCAACTTTAATTGTTTTATTTAATTATGAAATCATTTATATTTATACAATATTAACTAAGATAATCTTTGCAATCAAAGTCAATTTAACCTTTTTTTAGTTGTTTTCTTAACATTAAACTTAACTTTGTTATTGTATTTATTCATCACAAATGAGTGTAAAACACAAACAAATCTGTGTCCATGGTTTCAACACCTTGACATATTCTGTATTTTATTATGATTTCATATGGCAAGTCACTGAAACACATGTTCAGTGGCTAAATCAATACATTCATTCAATGGCGGCTACTATGTCTATTTTTAAAGGTGCTTGAGTATTTACATTACTACATGAGTACATTTTAGAGAAAAACGGTACTATTTTTATACATTCTGTCTTTAGCTTAGAATTACAAGAGGGAAAATGTAGCATGCATCTGACACATATCAGGATGGTATTTTACATACTTTGGTGTTAACAACTTTACCAAATGGTGATATTCTCCTCCAAAGTGTCACAAGTTAAGACTTTTCTCTAAGTTTTGGTATATGTTTTGCTATATTAACATGATTTCCACAGTAATCTACTTTAGCATCTGGCTTTAGTTCTTACCATCTACCATAACTTACCATAACTGGGTAGATGAAGTTTCCCATGTTCTCTGGCTTGTTTTAATCCCCTTATACTTGTATCTGCACACGATTGTCCTCATGTGACTTCATTGTCAAGCATCAATTTTCTTTGCCATACTTTCTATTGGTGCAAAGTTTCTCTATTGGCACCGTGGATGTAAGGCACACAGTCCTGGGGCCATAACAGACTTACCAGAGACTTACTGCTTTATGGGAAATTAGCAAAAAAAAGACAATTTTAATTATTTTATTAAAAATAAATGTAATAAATATTCAGATAAGGTTGCAATTATTTGAACTATTAAATATTTATGTATAAACATATTTTACATTTTGGCAGCAGATGGCGCTGTAGAGCCATTAGACATCAAAGGGTGATCTGTTGAATTGTATAAATAACTGTATATGAAAATAATGTTTTTTTTTCCTTACTCAGTTGTAATGTTTGATACGTGTTTCTAACCTGCACAGCAGTAAACTGTTATTTAGTGGAAGTGACTACTACAGTTACTAGTAACATAACAACACCCTGTTGTAGTCACATATGTAATCTAGTAAATGGATTTAAGGCCTTTTTATACAGTATATATTTACTGTATCCAGAAATATCCTCAAAATAAGTTGAGTAAATAGGCAATTAATGACAAAACACAGAATTAGTCTTCCCCAGAGAGCAGAGGTCCCTGGATATATAATTTTTTTAACATTTAGCTGTACTTATATATAATTTCATTGTAGTCATTCTGAGCACTTTCATACACAGCAGCTAAGTAATGTAGCATATGTTTCAACAGCAAATGATTGAGTAAAGTTCTGAAGTGAGATGCATGATCTGCCACAAAATAAATTTATAGAAAGACAAGAAAAAATGTATTTGATGATGTTATAAAAATTTCACTGTCAGAGAAATATTAGTTGTATTATGTGTCTGGCTATAAATATATTTCTGAAATACGAAGGCTGAGCTATAAGTTTAATTTTACAGTAGCTGTTAGCCCTACAGTAGTAATTCAGTAAAGCACAAAACTTAAGATGAGTCCCTTTCTAGGAGTCTAGCTTTTACTATTACTGTAAGAAACTGCAATATTGTATATTCAGTATGAATGTTTGTAAGATATCCTGCAAACGGACTGTAATTTTAACAGCTTTTTTGTTATGCATCTGCTCTAAACATGTATCTGTTCCCATGACCACACCCTTGCCAGACTGAAAGAAATTGTGCACTTCAGCATGTTTCATTGACCACAGCAGTACTGCAAGCCTTTGCACATCCACAGTTCCAGAACGCCTGGTAGAACAACAGACAGGGACTGTGGTGCAGCTGCCTCATATCCCAGAGCCCCCTAACCTTCCCTTCCACCAACATCATAGCCCCGCCCCTCATCCATGACCCCCAAAATACTCTCATGTACTTCAATGTGAACAAATCACGTGGCTTTTGGCCCGCTAGCTCAAGTGCATTTGTTTAGTGCTGATTGTTTTAAAGGATTTTGCCTCCATCAACAGAAAAGTGGAGGGGATAACCTTTTGGAATTCAGCCTAGGGCTTCCTCTTTGACGTTTTGCTCACTCTGGGCTTGTACTCTCTCTCACTCTTTCCCTGAGGAAAGGCTGATACTTAAGAGGATTTATTTGTCCTGAGGAATTCTGGTAAGACAATGTGAAGTTTTTTTTTCTATCCTTTTTTCCCCTTCCTCTAAAAACGTTGATGCCACTTGATGGAACTAAGGAAGTAAAATAGGAGAATTTATAGCATCGCAGACATGCAGGCTTTTAACCCACACCATTTACATATGATTGTCCTATTTTGCATGAATATCTATTACATCTTTTTTAATCAAAATAGTTTTTTTATTTTTACATGTAGATTAACTTACTATATAATTGTTTTAAATTCATCCATAGGTGGTGTTTCTATGTATTAAGTATGGGAATTTATCAGATGTATATTTCTCTGATAGCATAATAAAGCATTTAAAACAGTTGCACAAATTGTTGACACACTCTATTAATAATTTCAATTATTTTTAGCTAACGTTTATTTTTTTCATCCACCACTTTGCGTTTTAGCTTAGCACTATTTTTTGGTGACTGTGATGTTAACAAGCTTTATTTTTTTTTCATTTGTGTTTTCTTTATTATTATGGTTAGTATATACTCAATGTTGACCCAAAGCTGTCATTCAGTTTGAACTTTATTTATTCACCTTGTGGCATACCTAATATAAATTATATGTATACTTAAATAGAGGCTTAAACAACCACAGGTAGCATTGTTTTTGAGACGGCAACTCTAAATGTCTAATACAAGTGTTGTCTGATACGTATTTGAAGAGGAGATCCGAGTCATTGTTAGCACAAACAGGCTGGATGCAGGGGTTTGTATTCCACCTTCTTGCCAGAAGTTTAAGTCAAGTTTAGAGAAAATGAAATGAGGGAAAAGATTGAGGAAAAACAGCATCTGTTTCTGAAATCTAAATCTCAAGAGAAATTCTGAGTGTGTTCTGCTTTTAAGCAAAGTGATGTTTGTGATAAAACCCATAACAGACTGACCAAATTCAGACAAAAGCTGGAAATTTTGTCGAAAGTTATGAAGCTACTTTCTGACTTCCATCTCCTTGCCTTTATCTCAGTGCGTAAAGCCTTGGCCGCCGACATATTGTCACTGATGATGTACAGCTTCATGGGAGGTGGCCTGTTTTGTGCCATCATGGGAAACATCTTGCTGGTGGTCTCCACAGCCACAGACTACTGGATGCAGTACCGGCTGTCCGGCAGCTTTGCCCATCAGGGGCTGTGGAGATACTGCATGTCTGGCAAATGCTACATGCAGACAGACAGCATTGGTAAGTGGGCAAATGTGATTGTGGACTCCAAAATCAAACCCAAAAATCAATGTTTTCAGTTGTTATTTTAGAGGTTATAAATATGTGCAGAAAAGTTATGCCTTACGACGGCACCTGGGAAAATAATACTGAATCAGAACAAATTAATGCCATCAATTTCTGTAACAAACTCACAGTCAAGTATTCGTAGCCTAAAATATCTCCTTATGGACTAGAATGGTTGAATTAAATGATACTTAAAGTTGCAGTGTGTAAGAATTACTGAAATTTTGTTGCAAAGGTGAGCATATAAATGATTTCCAAGCACAGATGTGAATGAACAGTCGTAAACATGTTTTAATCTGAGTGGATTTAGTGGCCTAAGGTGCAGCAATGACTGCTACACATAACTAATAAGCAGCTGGGTGTCTTTCTATGTACTTATCATGGGACCAATTACACTACCTTTACATGCATAATTAGGCATGTCTATTTTGAACATCGCTGACCTCATATCTTACATTGGCATGGTTTTACCAGGGGTGGGCAATTCCGGTCCTCAAGGGCTACTGTCCTGCAAGTGTTAGGACTTTCCCTGCTGAAACACACCTGATCCACATCAAACTTAATTAGCAGACTTAAGCAGCACTTAACATCACACTCTACACAAGTCTGCTAATTACTCACTGATTTGATTCAGGTGTGTTTCAGCAGGGAAAGTCCTAACACTTGCAGGACTGCAGCCCTTGAGGACCAGAATTGCCCACCCGTGTTTTAGCCAGTATATCACCAGGATCACCAGTTCAGATGCCGATTACAGACAATAGCAAACATGGTGATGATACAGGAGCTCATGACAACAGACATTTTTTAAAAAAAATCTTAAAAGGAGGCAACACAGTAGATAGTGGTGGTCTGTGCTGCCATTAAAAATATGATTGATTCTTATTCTTCTTTATACTTTACATGGGTTGCTCATCAACTATTCTGCTTAATACTGCCCTCACCAATTGTGGTGGTACGGCTCTGTTTGCTTTGTCTCTGTACACATCTCCAGGGCCCTGAAGATGGACCAATGTATATATGTAAATGACACAGAGGATGGGAGAAAAGCTTCATGTTCTTTAGCATGTATCATTAGGTGTTCTAACATCGAACAGTCAGTACTACAGTTTGACACCTCAGAGGGTTCTCGTTTAACACAGAGTTGTTTGTCCATTCAGAGACACCATAGAAAACATGGTTGGCATGAATAGCTGGACCCATGGCAAGAAAATATAAATTGTTTATTCTAAGAGCATAAAAACAAGTTATTTTCGTTAAGTGATTAGATATACAGATGTCTGATAATATCGGCATGCCTATTTTATTGGCCATATTGATGTTAAAATGTGATATGGGATATAACCTGTATTGGTTTTACTTGTTAAAAATATTTACATTATATATCAAACTCTTCAGCTATGTCTGCTCTAACTTAAAATGACAAAAGAGATGTCATGTTTAGTTTTCCAGATGTTTGTGTAGCGCATAGATTTTTCTTTTATATTGTGTGTAGAGGTGAGTTTTATATTGGTAATGAATTATATATGTCATATTATGAGAATATATGAGTTTGATATAGGTTTTGATCAAGACAATCAATACAAGAGTTGTAAATTAGCTATGTCTAAAAACTATTTACAGGACATCAGCTACAAATTTAGTGAAAAAGTACAAATGCAATGTTCCTCTAAAATAAAAAAATAAATAAACAAACTCCCATAAAGCCTGTTGCGGTGACATCATCAAATTTTGTCGTCCTTTCCAGCACTTGGAAGAGGACTCGCCCACATGGAGTTATTTTAATTATTAGTTTTAATAATCTGACATGTTTTTTTTTCCCCCTTGGGTGCGGTCAAAGTATATCGGTATCAATTGATATCAGTTTTGTAATTAAGAGTTGAACAAAATTGGAATACTGATAAAAAAAAAAGCCAACGTTGAACATCCCTATTAGAAACACATTTCTTAAGATATACTACATTTTTCTCTAACTTATAATTAATTTTGTTACAGCCTGCACCTTTAAGTTAACACTGACATGACATAGAACCAAGGCAGAGCAGTCAGTACTTTCTGTTGTGAAAAATTGCACTTTTCTTGACCTTTTGTTTATTACATACATTTAAAACTCATTTTACACCAATGTAAAAGCTAAAGATGAGTAAACGTACATTTAATTAAAAAGATCCTTCTGGTATGAAATGGAAAAGGGAAAAAAAAGTTTTAAATTGCTTTCATCTGCATGAACATGTACCAGCGGAAGACTGTTGATTGTATTCTGCTTTTACCCAGCATGCATCATTTTGATATTGTCTCTTCACAGTTATTGATTGCTACACTATAAGTCCAAATATGCATTGAAACAATTTACAGGTAAATAAAAGTCAGTAACAGCAGGCATTAAGTTTGTTTCTAGTAAGTTTTTAAATGACATTGAACGTATTAGGCAGCTTAACAGGATTTTAAATCAGAGGTTGACATTTGATGTCTTTCTATGCAGTTTCTCAATGTTTTCTCTTCACCTTGCTTTCTTCTCAGCTTACTGGAATGCCACTCGAGCTTTCATGATCCTCTCTGCTATGTCATGCTTTGCTGGCATCATCGCAGGAATCCTCTCTTTTGCTCACTTCTCTGCTTTTGAGAGGTTCAATCGCTCCTTCGCTGCAGGCATCATGTTCTTTGTTTCAAGTGAGTAATGGATTCCCTAATCAGGTGATGTCATATTAAATTCACTTTTCCTCATTGCATAAACATCATGCTGGCATAATAAAATGATTGACCAGGTAAAATCCAAATACTTCCTTTTATTTAGCTTTTTTTTAAATGTATGTGACTTATTCTTTTCCACACCAGCTCTCTTTGTTCTGCTTGCAATGGCCATTTACACCGGGGTGACGGTGAACTTCCTGGGCAAGCGTTTTGGTGACTGGCGTTTCTCGTGGTCGTACATACTAGGCTGGGTGGCACTGCTCATGACCTTCTTTGCAGGTTGGTTCATCTAGAGAAATAGAAGTTGGAGCCTGAGCAATTATTGTACTTTGTTGAGAGTAAGAAACCCTTTATGCAGAGCTTTTACAAATCTGTATGACAATATACCAGACATGCAAAACACATCCGTTTTTTATTCTTAATAATAGATCATAGAATTTGAAATGAACTTCTGTTAAATAATCATTGATTCAGATACTATTGAAATAGCTGTTTTTACATACATGAACAGGGATGTTTTTGTTTCACATTTAATGGATTCACTATATTCTTTTCTATTCTACTAAAATATGCACAAATTAGACAATTTGCTAATGTCAACTAAAATGGTTAATTTCCAAATTTACCCTTCTAAGAAGCCATGGGAATGCTAGAACATTGCTTTTACATAAATGTACACTGAACACTTTGCCTGAAAGGTTTAATGAAGGTAAATCTTTTTGAGCCGCTTGCTTTTGTTTGTTTTACAGGTATATTCTACATGTGTGCCTACAGAATGCATGAGTGCAGACGGGTGGCAGGACCACGTTGAAGTAAACAGGAAACAATATGACAATGTTGAAAATGATATAAAATGTTCAAAGATTGATAAGTTCCTCAAAATTAATTAAACTTGCAATATGCTTATAAAACAATACGTCTTGTGGTTTTCTTATATGGTTGATCTTATATAGTATGCTGTTATTTAAAAGTGTTGATTATTATGGATTAGAGCTGGAAATCTGTCTTTCCTGTGCAGCATTGTTGAGGCAAAAAACTTCTCTGTCAATAGAAAATAGATTTTGTTACTGGTGCAGCTGAAGATGGAGGAGGAAAAATAGAAGATGATGAGATCTATACAAGTGTTGAAGGAGCTAAGTAGCAAGGTGTAGTACCTCCATTCTGGGCTTTTCCTCTCAAAGTAACCCACTAAATGAGAGAAATTGTATGGTAGAACACATAAAAGGAACACAGTAAGAGTACCCAAAGCCATGCCAATTGCTCTGTTTCTTTGTGATGCGGATATTCGGGGACGGCTGTTCAGAATCAGAATCAAGCGGAAGTAGCAACAGATAGAGATCAGAAGAGGCACAAAGCAGAGCACA
>JBAMHV010000006.1:6389667-6399758 GCA_037177535.1 Pseudomugil gertrudae | reverse complement strand
TTCATGTTTTTTAATTGCATTACAGGAAATAAAGAACTTTTTCACAATATTCTAATTTTCTGAGACAGTCCTGTACAAGTGGTAAGTTTCATAAAACAGCTTCATTTTAAAGCAACTCAGCTCAAAGCTCAACTCAGCCAAATCCCAGTGCAGCGCCTGCTCCAGTGATCTCCCAGCCTCCTGCCTGGAGATCCACCTCAGTCTGGACAAGGTTTTTTCATTTCCTGAGCCTCAATAGGGACCCAGGTGTAGCCACTGCCACAATTAGACGGCACCTACAGACCATTTCCTGCAGGGGCCGTCAAAAAAGAGGCCGCACCAAAACAAGTCGCTCTGAAGACTCACCTCAGAACAGGGTTATAAGGTGTGTGTGGAACGAAAATCACCAGGAATTCAGACCAAAGCATTGCAGTTCTACTTTATACAGGCAATAAATGAATGATTTACATGTTAAAGGGATTTAAAACCACGATATGTCTCCTTTAAGGTTTGGCCATATTAGTTTGAATCAATATTGTAACCGGAAGGAACACAGCTCAGTGTAGAGTGAATGTCACACATCTCTCTTTAAAAGCTTCATACTGAATAAGTTTAACAAAACAGTCCACACATCTAAAGTGAAGCTGATATACAAAGTAACATATCCGACCACATGTTGTCTCTGATCAGTGAGTTATTTATTGTGCAATGCACACTCTGCTTAACTTGTATGAATATGTTTTCCAGTGTTGAAACCAAAAGCATTTTTAAAACAGCTGCACCATGGAATATAAACTGACATCTGATTTAGGGAATCTGATCAATATTCTGTGTTTAATGCTTTGTATAGGAGTTCTGGTGTGAACCATGATGAGCTTCAGGATTTCCTTGACCTTTGTTGTAGTTCTAATTCATCTCCTTTTATTTGGAATGAGATTATTCTGCTGCTATGCTACTGCTTTATCACAATCATTGACATAAAAAGTGGAAAGTCTGTCTTCCTCAGGATCTCTTTCTGGTCTCTTCACACCTTCATCTTGTCTTCTAAAATAATTGATGAAAAGCTAGTTAGAGCAAAAAATACTTCATACTTGACATACTTGCACGTGTGTAACTGTATACAATGATACTCACCTCTAAACAGGTGCAGGCCTTTCCTTATGAAAGATTTAAACTAATCATTCACAACTATTTACAAATAATAGTCAGTCTAGTAAACTGGATATTCTTAACCCTAAACTATAAGCAGAAATAAATAATACCAACCTGTTTCTGGGGTATGTTTTGTAAATCTGCATTGCCCATCCTAAGAGCAAAGCAGTTCCCAGAATTACCCACAATGGCCAAAAGGCTGTAAAATAAAATAAAAACATCATAACAATGAGAGTCTTAAAATGTGTTAATCATCAAGAGTTTAACTTACATGTTTTTGGTGAAAAGCGAAGGGGCAGCTGTTTGGTGTCATTGCCAAATTGGTTCCAAGCTGTGCATGATAAATTCATCTGGATGTTTACTGGCACATGTATTTCCCCAGACATAACATTTTTCTCTCTGGTGGAGGTGGAGGAGAACAAGGACGGGATAGTGTCACTTCCATCAGTAAACCAGGATACAGAGGCATTAGGGGAGGCCTCACTGAGGCAGAGACACCGTAGGATGTCTTCTTCCTGACTGCAGGAAGATTCTGGTAGGATAACCGGAGCATCTGGAAAAATGGAACAAGATATGTTGCTCATTTAAAACAACTTATTTTAGTTTAATATACAGTATTTAAACTTCTTTGTTTGGGGGTGAAACAGATAAAACAATATAACATTGCTGAACTCAACCCCGACTTCAACTAAACTTTTTACCCTTCAGGTAACAAACTTACTGATATAAATGCAATATACTGTTTAATAGAAGACTGGCAGTATTTTTACACACATTTACAGTAAGTTTTATTAAAAGAGCATACTATTGGTATGATTGTTTGTTATTTGCTGTCATCATCTGTCCCTTATCATCTTAAATATATCTGAGTGGAATCTGTAAAGTGATATATTATCTCTATTTATAGCTACAACTGACAAGATGTTTCTATAATGAATGTTTCTTGATATTTTGACTGGTAAAATATAATAAAGGACATAAGATTTACTTACACTGAACATTTAGATCACGCCAGACTGACTGACCTTCTCCAATGTTATTGTGAGCCCTGCAGGACAGAGAAGTATCTCGTGTAATGTTGTCAAAGGACATTTTGTCCTCGGTTGAATTTATTTGGATGTCCTTGCCCATATGTCTTCTGATCCATGAGTATGTATGAGTTGGGGGGTTGCTGTTAGCAGAACACTCCATTGTGATGCTGTCGCCTTCCATTACTTCATTTTTTTCCAGAATCAATATCACGGCGACCGGTTTATCTGTGAATGCAAGAAATCATAATGAAATATCTGCCTGGCAATATCGGCTGAGTGAATCTGAACAACCACATATTTACTTACATAAAATGTTGAGTGTGAGTTCTTTACTTTCTGTGGTGAAGGCTGTGAACTGTGCAGAGCATTTAATTTGGCTTTCCTGCATCTCATGTGTTACTATTCCATACAGCGACTGTCCGTACAACCACTGGCCTTCTGCTTCTGAGTTTAAATCCACAAAACTAGAATTAATCAGAAATGGACTCTTAGTCCATTTAAGTGATGGAGGTGAGGAGGGGCAGGAGTGTTTTATACTGCAGTTTGCCTCCAAAGTCTCTCCTTCCACTATCTGTTTCTGAACAGAGATTATTGGAGTTCTTCTTTCTAGAAGTCAAAACAAATTGATGCCATGTGAGATATTTTCTGTTAAACCTATTTTACTTTATACTTCTTGGGTTTCAGATAAATTAGATTTAACCTTGCAGAAAATAATTTACCAACAGAGACCGTGATGATTTGATTGTGGAATTTATGTGTACTTTTTGTTTCTGGATTGATCCACACATAAAGTTGCAGGTTTTTGTCAGCTGTTTTCACATCTGTAATCATCAGAGAGCAGTTTCCCTCGGAAGCGTTACCCACCTCTGAGGTGCGCCCTCTGAACTGGGGTTTAACTGCTTGAGGTTTCAGCCCATCAAAAACTACAGGATAATACACTTTATGATATTTGTACCAGATGACCTGAGTATGAGGTTGTGTCTGACATGGCACCACCACACAGCTCCCTTCAGTTGCAGTAATTGTTTTAGGTATGCTGATGTTCCAGCTTCCAACCTGCTGAACGACTGAAATGGAAGAGGAGGGGGAGAAGAAAAGGAGCATTATCGGGATATTTTTCAGTTTAAGTTGTATTTGTTTTAAATGGTTATTTTAGTTATGTGTGCTTGTATGTTCATGTGCATTATAAATAATCTATTGTTATACAAGACAGCAAATGCTATTTGTGGCTGTTGTGATTAGTTTCTATTGGTGTTGAAGGACAAAAATTAAATACAGAAATGCAGAAATGAAACAGAGAAATGCTTCTCTGAACAGTCATCAGTTAACCACAAATGGCTCTTTTGCAGCATTTAGAGCTTCTGTCAATCCTGTTATGTTAATGTACCAAATATGTTTATTGTGGCTTCAGGCCATAGAAAATAAGTGATTTCTAAAAGAAAAATCTCCTTAAAAATACCAAAGATACAATATTTATTCCCCAAAATGTTATACATTAATAAATATACATAAAAAGACAGTTCTCTGATAAGCATCTTCCTGAAAAGCCAAATATTTGTTAGAATAATTATTCTCAAGCTAATTATTATTATTTGTACACCAAAGAAATGCCCCTTTCTATGACTGTACTTCCAATTAGTTAATTTCATTCTATATTAAATGACATATTCAGGATGTTTGCTTTTGTTTCATATTCACACTGAAACTTTGCTTTGTTATTTATTTATTTAAGTAACTTGGTAACATAAACAGTGCAGTTTGTACAACATTACCGGTAAACAGGCTGAGCAGTCTGAGCAGATGAGCAGTTTCCATGGCGATTGTTAATTCACCGTTCAATCTATTGCCCCTGAATTCCTGAAACATGAAAGGATGTTAAAATATGTGTCCATTTAAATCAAAGTGATTATGAATCGTAGCATTCCTGCATTATTTTAACACTGTACTCCATGGCATAGCAACCTGCTGCATCATTATATCCAAAACAAATTGATTTTTTTTATTATTATTTAGTTTACTTTTTTATTTTAGTGTAATTTTATTTCCAAAACACGTTTTCTTACTTGTTAGTAAAAAAGTATCTTTACATACCATGATCTTTTTATTATTATTCTATTATTAAGTGAATATGATGTAGTGAAAGGGCTTACCAAGCTAGATGAGCTGCTGCATGAATGTGTCTTTGACGGCCCACTGGTCTGTCACTGTGTTGAAGTCAACCTTTCTACCACAAGCTAATCCCCCTCACCCCCTTTGCTCTATTCAGCCTCAAAACAGCAAGCTTGCTGAAGTCATTTAAAGTAGTCAGACCGAATAATGAAAAAGTCCAAGTATAATTTTAGTACAGCTTCTCACTAAAATTACACTTTGTTTTTTGACAGTCTACAACCTGTTGCTACTACATTACATATAATAAAGACTGGCACAACTGTAGTGTCTGAAATAACGTATAAATAGTCATTCTAAGACATAGGATAACACATAAATATGTTTGTTCTGCACTCCTATTCCTCATGTTCTTTTCACTGTGTGGACAGGGCTTGTATAATGTAGAAGAGGAACTATTCTCTTGCACAGTACATTGCAAGGTCAACACATAACCACATACTCACACTTAAAGAAAAAGTAGAAACACCAATTAATGTAAAAAGCATTTTGGGGGGGCTATAAAGGACTGTTTTTTTTATCATACATACATGCAACATGTAAACTGCACATAGAAAGGCCCCAGAAACCCCTCTACAGTGAAGCTATGAAGCAACTACCACACTATCTGACCCACCTTCCAATTCCCCAAATACTAATAATAAATGTAAGAATCAGCAGCACTAAGCAATACATATGCTTGTGTTACCACATGTATTGCTGCGAGGATTATAAAATGATAATTATTATGTCAATAGATGCAGCAGTTAATGGAAAGGGGATAGCACTAATTAGTGTAGCTGATTCTTTCAAACAAGCTTTCTTTTTTATTTAATGCTGCACATGAAATGAACATCTACTTTAATCTTACTTAACTTATCAACCCCTTGTTCATTTCCACCTTCAAAGAGAAAAACACAACTATTCACTGAGAAAACCAGGCAGGTAAGCTCTCTTTAAAAAGTGAATTTCCATTCAAGCTGTCAATTACTACTACTACTATACTATACAGTCATTTGGCAGACGCTTTTATCCAAAGCGACTTACATATAATAAGTCTTTTTTTTTAACCATATCTATTAACCTAACATGTATGTCTTGTGGGTGGGAGGAAGCCAGAGAGAGCCCATGCACACATGGGGAGAACATGCAAACTCTACACAGAAAGATTCCCGGTTCGACCCCCCGCCCCCTCTGTCATCACTGTCTCGTATTTGCTTTAGTGTTCAATAAACAATGTGTCTTCTAGTTTGTGTCCTTGTTGTCTGTCACAGTTATATGCAAATCTGACACAAACTTTGAGTTGTCAGAATTTTCTGGATTATGTTTGGCTTTAGTCTGCTCCTCTTATGGTAACATATTCGTCAGATGAGAGTGGTGGAACATCAGCTGCTGGAGACGTGACCGTGGCTCCAACTGGTTAACGCTGCTCATGCAGCTGCAGCATCTCACATACACACCTCTCACTCTCACACATGCCACACAATCCAGATCTACACTTAAATATACAACATATAACTCTGACTACACGTTTATAACTGAATGTAAACAGGATAAGTGTATAGTTAGGAGTGTATAAAATTAGTCCTGTGTGGTAGTCAGTAAACGTGTCTATATATGTCCACACTAAATGCAAACTAATCTAAGCTAATAATATTGTGATGCTTTGTTTAACCTATGAGTCATTTATTGACTGAAGTGGTATTCGATATGTGCTTTTTGTAGGCACAGTGGGGAGCTGTGTGCAGGTTGTTCCAAAGCCCTAAGAAGCTCTGCTGTCTTGTTTGTCTGATTAAACACTGGATCCCGTCTTCATCTGGGAAAACTCCTTTCAGCCTCACCTGTCCCAGTCCAGCAACAAACTGTTCCCCTCAGTGATCATGTGCTGGGCTCGTGCCAGGGGTTCAGTAGAAGTCATCGTCCTTTTACGTTTATGTGGTTTGATTCTTTTGTGTTTTTTGGTTTATTGTGCATTTGTATGTTTGTTCCTGTTTGCACGTTAAATTTTGAGTTGATAGGCTCATTCTGTTTAAAAGACTAGAAGGCCTCATTTACATTGCACACCTACCCCCGAGCAAGTGGCTGCTTGCCATTAGTGGCACATTTGAATCACAATATGGGATCCTCAGCCACCACATTACAAGGCAGGAGGTCAAATGATCCCTCCTCAGTTCTCCAAGGGAGAGGCCAAAACTTCAGTCCTGCCAGTGTTAACCTCCAGGCCTCCATCCCCATGCACATTTCCCTAAATATAAAAAGGTAGACTTTTTTTAACTTGTTTATTTTTCTTCACATAATTTGTTTGTGTTAAAATAAATATATATTATTGTGGCTTCACATTTTGTGTCACACTGATAATATGAATTTACTACTTTGAATTTACTGTGGGTGAAACTTCCCAGTTGGCATTGTCTTTCAGCTCAGACCATTTTCCCTTCACTTATCACAGCCTGTTGAATTATCTGAAACTAAAATTAACCTAATTTCAGATAAGATCACAGAATTTGTCTCAGAGAAGCTCTAGGGCAATATGGGACTGGCTATAACCATCCAACACTTTTTAAAAAATATTTTTTAATCCCCAAAAATTAAGGCGGCGTACCAAGATTCTTCTGTGTCATGCAGCCAGCAGCTTTCCGGAAAACTTTACGTGGCTCAGTTGGACTTTGTAGTCCAGCATTGAAATAAATGTAGGCTGTCTTAGCATTATTTCACACAGCTGAGTAGTTACTACTTAAAATGGTAAGTTTAAATGTATTCCACAGATCATCTAGTAAACATTTCTACAGTTTGTCTTGTAGTAAAAACAAACTACCACTAGGTGACAGTGTTTTCTCATTATTTATTAAGAGACTTCTCATGAAACTCAAGTGTTTCTGCAAGCAAGTTGATTTTGAGTTACCCCACAAAACTGGTATTAGGGGATAAAACAAACCTCTAAAAATAATCTGGTTTATATGAAAAAATGAAAGTTTTTAGACATTGTCTGCCTTTATGGGCTTATAAATGTACAACTGTCTGAGGATGTTTAAACATTTCATGCAGTATATGTTTGCATGTGCTTTGGTTAGATAAACTCCCCTCTGTTTATCTTGTAGTGTGGTCAACAGGAGCTCCTTCTGAAATTGGTCAGTCTATATTCTCCTGTACTGTTTTCACATCACTAACTTTCGTCAGCATTGGAAGCCTCCAACAATAGTCTGTCTGTTTCACACAGTCAGGTGAAGAAAGAAGATCTGAACCAGAACAAAGCTAGAGGTTTTAGATTGTCAGCTGCTGAAAACATGGTCAGAACAACTATGTTGGATTCTTCAGCACTTTTTCAACACCAACCTGAGTCAGAAAAGAGGTCCCGGGCTGTGGAAAACACCCGCCTTGTTATAGAACCTAAAAAATTCTCAACCATCTGAACCAAATGATTAGAAATTATCATAAAAAGTTGTTGTGAAACTGTTATTGACTCATCTCAAACATAATCATAATGGGCTCGAGGTTAAAAACACCTACCTGCTTCAGAAAGCCCACTGTCATCTGGGCCAATCAGGCAGTGCTTTGAGGATTGTGTTCTTTGATTTCTCAAGTGTTTTAATACAATCGCACAGTAAAGAAGACTAGCTACTAAAGCTACTGGAATTGACTGTCCAGAGAAAATGCTGCACAAGCTGAAAATAATGGACCATTCTTCACATCTTCAAGACAACACGGCAAAGAAACGAAGTGTTCAGTAAGATGTTTTATAGTGCAAAACAAAGTATGTGCATTGCATCATCATGATGCTGTTATTGTTCATGATAACACACAGGAAACATGGGATGACTGAGAAGTAGAAACTGAGTCAGGGTTTTGTTCAGTCGTCTTATTTTTAATTTGTGTCTAACTTATGGAAAGAAATTGGGCCTAATCAAAGCAATATTCTTATGTCATCTTTCTAGATGCCCTGGCAATCCCTCCTGAATACTTTTGCAGCCAGAACGAAGGCCCTACAGTGTCTTTGTCTTAGTGAGGGCTCCCATAATGTCTCTAAGTCCTGAATATTTGACTGAATTGATACTATTCCAGGTAAAAATGAAGGCTGATAGAATGAAGAGACCCAAGAAAGATCCTGAGGACAGGTTTTTCTGTCTTTAGGAGAATAAACTATATCATATATAAGCATATTAAAGTATAATTATGATAAAATCCCATTTACTGGAACCTAATAACCTCAAATAGCTAACAGAGATCTGACATACAAAACAAATAAAAGCTTAGATCTGAAAATAATAATATTGTAAATGGATCAGATTCCATCCATCCATCCATTTTCTACCACTTTTCCCTGAACGGGGTCGCGGGGGGGCTGGAGCCAATCCCAGCTCACAACGTGCGAGAGGTGGGGTACACCCTGGACAGGTCGCCAGTCTGGAAGAGATTCCCCAAATCAGATATCAATTTATATTTCATGCCGCTGGCAGTTTTCAAACTGCTTCTGGCTCAGCTTAAGAAATGTGCAGGTTTGCCAGAAGCATGAAAAACTACCGTACTTAAATATTCAGACTTCTGTATGAAGTTCTGAAAAAGGACCTGTGACATTCCAGCTATATATAGAGATGTGTTTATTTCCTGTTGGATCATACAAGTATGGCCAAAATTATAATCGGTTGCCAAGCAAAGACAAATAGATGTTTGCTTAAAGCTACAGCTGCTATTGTTGACACTAAAATGGCCATATTTACTAATGCCTGTGATAAAAGCAGAGAAGTTCTCTAAATTGAATATAATATTTCAGCAATGATGCCCTCATCTCGCAGGTCATGTTGTAGTTGCAAGTTTTAAATAAATGCAGGCGTATCCCCTTTTGAAATTCATGTCTTTTTATTTGAATTTATTTAAGAAGAGAGCTCGAGGTTCTTTGTAATAATAACACAGTTAATAGCATGCTGCTGTTTTACATTTTAGTTAATATTAACCCACTATCCACCCACCTCCATTGTTATGTTGTGCAGAGTTTGAGTGTGATTCACTCTTTCCAGCTTGGAACAATTCTTTCCAGGCAATCTTGTAACATACAACTGTCATTTATTAAAGATACCACAAAGAGTTTTTTTTGTATTTTTAAAAGTCTTGAATTTTTAAACTCTTCCCTGGGTCTGCAGGTTAGTAAATATATTTATCTTATTAAAGCAGATTTTTATGTCATAGAAATTTTACATCAGGTGTTCAGACTTGGGAGCTGACTGGGGTTCATTTGATTGAACAGTGCTGAGTCAAAAAAGTCCCAAGAAGCCAAAATAAACTTCATTATTCTCATGTAAACTAGAAGACTTTCTGTATGATGTAGATGATGTCAAAATAGATATTGATTTGACAACTTTAAAGAGGACAGCTTCTAATTTTGTTGCATCATTACTTAACTTTCTCACCTACTAAATGATGCAGATTTTTGTAAATATTTATCTGGTAAATTCGAGGAATTCTTAGTTAATAATGATACCTTAGACGTATCTGACTCTATATTGTGGGAAACTTTTAAGGTGGTCATGAGGGGACATGTTATATCGTATGAAGCTGCACAGAAGAAGATAAGGAATTCAAGATTGAAAGAAATTGAGGATAAATTATTACAGTTGGAAGCATTTTATAGACAGAGCAACAATAATCAAACTTTACATGAAATTCTCAATCTTAAATATGAATATAACACAATTTTAACAAAACAAGTGAGTGATCAACTGTCTAGGCTCCGTCTCCGCTATTTTGAACTTAGTGATAAACCACATACGCTTTTGGCTCGTCAACTTCGTG
>JBAMHV010000006.1:6356621-6373821 GCA_037177535.1 Pseudomugil gertrudae | reverse complement strand
GGGTTGGCATCACTGCTGCATGTCAGAGTCACATTATTGTTTTCAGGAACTGGACCAGAGGGACTGACTGACACTGTGATGCTTTTGGGAGAATCTGAAAAATTGAATAATAAAGTAACATTAGTACAATCTTCCAAATTATTTAAATGAAATAAATTTTCATTCAAATTATTACTCATTAAATAAAAAAATAGGTTATTAACTACAAAATGAAAAGGAAAGAATAATTACGAGCATGACATGAAATGCTTGCAGTAAATCATATAATACATACACTGAACATCTAAAATGCTCAGGTTTGAGCGTCCAACTCCAAGATAATTTTCAGCCTTGCAGAAAAATTGCCATGTGATTTTAGAAATTTTCATGTTAACAACAGGTCCAGTTCCAACCAAAGTCTCCAGCCCCCCATCAGCTCTGTACCAGCTGTAGTTCTGTACTGGAGGGTTGGCATCACTGCTGCATGTCAGAGTCACAGTACTGTTCTCTGGTACTGGACCAGACGGTCTGACTGAAGCTGTAATCACTTTTGGAGAATCTGAAAAAAAAGTTGCATGATATGTGCTTATAGTGCAGGTAAATATGTTATATTATAACAATATCCCTTTATAAATGTTTTAAATTAGTAAAGAAAGCCATGTTTCCTTTCCTTACTCAGCTATTTTGAAAATGTACATGTGAGTTCAAAAAACATACATTGAACATCTACATGGGTCTTTGTGGAATTTCCACTTCCTAGAAAGTTTTCAGCCTTGCAGAAAAATAGCTCTCTGACTTCTGAAGCTTGAATAGTTAATAATTTTCCAGTCCCAATCAAAGTCTCCGGGTCTCCATCAGCTCTGTACCAGGTGTAGTTCTGTACTGGAGGGTTGGCATCACTGCTGCATGTCAGAGACACATTATCATTTTCAGGAACTGGACCAGAGGGAGTCACTGACACCGTGACGTTTTTGGGTGAATCTGAAACATAAATAAGGGCAAATGTACATTATTGGTTTAAACTGTAATATCTTTAGGAAGTGTTCTCAAAGAACTATAATATTTCTTTAAACCATGACTAAAGTAAAAATGGCAGAACACTTTAATTTTCTGCATCTTTAAGTCTACGATTCAATTATACCTGTTTTTATCTCCAGCTGACTTCATACTAGCTTACAGGTAAAGATACACCAAGTCTTTGATGAATCAGCTGGACGCATGTTCAAAACAGCTGGCGTGTTGGATGTAAACCAAAACTGAATTCCAATGTCACGCAGCGTCCTTGCAGAAACTGTGTAGTATGTGGTTTCTCAGTCTCCGAATGCGACAGCTCATTAAATCCACATAATAAATGTCACCGTGCCATCAGATTAGTCTGCAAGTCAGAATTTTAGGTACAGAAAGCTATTTTATATTTCTTTACAAAGTATTTTGCTTTGTTTATTGCAGCAGCATGGACAGACATTGGGTGCATGTGTGTTTGGAGCAAGTGGGAGGTGAGCTGAACACGTAATATTGATTGTATATTTTAATGCAATTGATTGATAGATGCTTTACTTAATCTTTTCATTAATTAACAACTTTGTTTCTTTTTTTGGCCAACTCGATTTGAACTTCATGGAACTTTTCTTCTGATGTAATTTCAGAGTACTATTTCTAGAAAAAATTACATTTTTGTTGCTGATAATTACATTTTTAAAATATGCGGATTTATTTTTCTAACTAGATTGTATTTTTCTGATATTTGAAGAAAATGTTGATTTGAAAAGAATAGCCTATTCTTCAGAAATTCATTTATTGTGCTCTTAATTTGTTTAGTTGTGTTTTTAAATAAATAAAAATATGAATGCAACATCATTTGCGTGCAGAAAGCATTAAATGATACATACACTGAACATCGATGTGACTGAAGGTTGATTGTCTGACACCAAGATCATTTTCAGCCTTGCAGAAAAAAACCCATCTGAGTTTAGAGACCTTGGTGTTTAAAACAGGTCCAGACCCGATCAAGGTTTCCTGGTCTCCATCGGCTCTATACCAGGTGTAGCTCTGTACTGGAGGGTTGGCATCACTGCTGCATGTCAGAGTCACATTACTGGTCTCTGGTACTGGACCAGAGGGACTGACTGACACTGTGGTGTTCTTGGGAGGATCTAAAGAGAATGAGACTTGTGATTTGTTGTAAACTGTTTGGTAGAGTATTTGATATTTGTATATTATTATATTATTTGATAATCATAATTGCTGCTTTATATTACAAAGAAAATGCTTGTTTCATTGCTTTGCTACTCTTAAATCTTAACATAAAGATTTGTGATCAGATGAAATACATACACTGAACATCTATATGATGTCTGGAAGAATTTCCACTTCCAAGATAGTTTTCTGCCTTGCAGAAAATAAGCTCTCGGACTTCAGAAGCTGGGATGTTTAAAACAGCTCCCGTCCCAATCAAAGTGTCCTGGTCTCCATCAGCTCTGTACCAGATGTAGATCCTCACAGCTGGGTTGGCATCACTGCTGCAAATCAGAATCACATTACTGCTCTCCGGTATTGGACCAGAGGGACAAACTGATACTGTGGTGTCTGTGGGAGAATCTGAAACGTAAATAATAACATTGTTAAATGCTATTACAAATATCAATGTCAACGTTTATTATACAAATACATTTTTAAAAATGTCAAATATCTGGTGTAATCAGCATCATGATTTCATCCTTGTTTTGTTTTTTAATTCAGTATGTCAGATAAGATATATTACAGGAATTCAAATGTTAAACACATCTGTTTAAACCAACACTACATTGTTTATTAATCATATAATCTGCATTATCCTCTTAGTTTTCCTTTATTTCTTTACAGTAAAAGAAATAAAAATGAAAACAAAAATAGGTTGGTCTGTAGTTTGATAACACGGTTCATTGACAACAACCAGAACAGAAACTTGAACCCTCACGGTGCCTGTTTGTTTGGATGACAGTGGGAAGTGAGGTCTTCTAGGTCTGCACCTTGGTTAGGGATTTTCCATGTTTCATTGTGGGTGAATGGATTGTGTTGAGATATGATGATTTATTCCTATAGTTAAAAAAATGTAAGGCCTACTGGTGACTGTTATTTCTCCCTAGAGTTGAGTAGGTTTTAGTCTTACTGTTTTATTTGAACACAGTAAAAATTACAGTAATTTTAACTTTGTGTCTAATTTGTTTGGATGCAAAGATCTAATTACAAATACTATTAATTGGTGGAATTCGTGTTTTGAACAGAAAGGATTTCATTATAAAATATCTACAAATAAGTTGGCATGATCTGTCTAATCCTCTTTCATTATTAATGACTATTCTATTCTGATAATAACTTTTTAGTATAAAATATTCATAGCTAGACAGAATAGATGATGACACTAGTATGATAAAAAACTACATGCACACATAAAAGCATTGAATGATACATACACTGAACATCAACGTGACGGAAAGCTGACTGTCCCACACCAAGATCGTTTTCAGCCTTGCAGAAAAAATGCCCTCTGACTTCAAACGCCTGAATGTTTACAACAGACCCAGTCCCAATCCGGGTGTCCTGGTCTCCATCAGCTCTGTACCAGCTGTAGTTCTGTACTGGAGGGTTGGCATCACTGCTGCATGTCAGAGTCACATTATTGTTTTCAGGAACTGGACCAGAGGGACTGACTGACACTGTAATGTGTTTGGGAGGATCTGAAACATTAATAATGAATGATTCATATTAATGAAATAAACTGTCAAATACCAAAATAACTTCAAAATCTGTACCTAAATAGATCATCTCCCTTAAATCAGTTTGTTGAGACAGAACAAATGGTTTATTTTAACATTTTAAATAGTCAACTAAGTATGAACACGGCATCAAATGTGTGCATAACTCATGTAATACATACACTGAACATCTATGTGAGTCAGGTTTGAGCGTCCAACTCCAAGATCATTTTCAGCCTTGCAGAAAAAACGCTGTCTATCTTTAGAAACTTCAGCATGTAAAACAGGTCCAGTCTCGATCAGAGTGTCCTGGTCTCCATCGTCTCTGTACCAGGTGTAGTTCTGTACTGGAGGGTTGGCATCACTGCTGCATGTCAGAGTCACATTACTGTTCTCTGGTACTGGACCAGAGGGACTGACGGACACTGTGATGGTTTTTGGTAAATCTACAAACCACAAGCATGAGACATACTTATTAGTAGTATTAACCTGGTGCAGTATTTGATATTTTACAGTCTTTTCTGAATTTATTTGAGCTTGGAAATCTAAAAGTTTCTATATTGTAAAGTCTTTACTACTTTTCATATCAAATACATACACTGAACATCAAGATGATGTTTGGTAGAATTTTTGACTCCAACATCACTTTCAACTTTGCAAAAAAAGGGACGTCTGAGTTCAGAAGCTTGAATGTTTAATTGATGTCCAGTTCCGATCAATGTCTCCTGGTCTCCATCAGCTCTGTACCAGGTGTAGTTCTTTACTGGAGGGTTGGCATCACTGCTGCATGTCAGAGTCACATTACTGTCCTCTGGTACTGGTCCAGAGGGACTGACTGACACTGTGATGTTTTGAGGTGAATCTGAAAATAAAAAAACTAATTATTTCCAATATTCATAAAAATGACATATTAGATTTGTTGGAAAATTAAATGGTAGTTGTAATATATCAGTTTTATTTCTTGAAAAGTAAAAGTCTTTATTGTTTCCATCATGCGGAGTCATCTAACCTAAAGGAGATTAAGGAAAATAATATAATTTAACCCAAATTAAAAGACAGAAAGAGGAGGAGACCAGCTTTGACAAAGATATTGCATTTTAATCGAAGCAAATGTGCAAATCTGTGAACAGAGCACAGTAAAATCTAATTGCATGAGCAAAACCAAATCTCCATGATTTACAGCCTGGCTGAGATTCTGTTGGAAAAGTCGATCACTATTAAAATGTCATCAGCCATCTTTAATCCCATAACTTTCACAAAGCACATTATTTAAAGGCTAATGTATTGGAGTTATGATACTAACAGTGAGGGGAAATAAACAGTTGCTGATCGTTCACTTTGGCCCCTACAATGCTTTCCCTCACTTTTTCAATGAAGCATTTGAGATCTTTTAGAAAATAGCTGTGTGTACAGTGCTGAAAGTTTACAAATCACTTTTTGGGAACTAAAAGAAAAACTGCAGCTATCACAGCAAAACAGTGTTTTTCACTCAATCCATCTATTTTCAACCGCTTCTCCCTGAACGGGGTCACGGGGGGGCTGGAGCCAATTCCAGCTTACATCAGGCGAGAGGGGGGTACAGGTCGCCAGTCCATCGCAGGGCCAACACACATGGACAAACAACCATGCACACTCACTCCTAGGCAATTTAGAGTCTTCAATCAGCCTATCCCCAAGGTGCATGTCTTTGGACTGTGGGAGGAAGCCGGAGTACCCGGAGAGAACCCACGCTAACACGGGGTGAACATGCAAACTCCACACAGAAAGATTCTCGGTTTGACCCCCCACCCTAACTGAGTCTCGAACCGGCAACCTTCTTGCTGTGAGGCCACAACTCACAGCAACCAACTGCACCACCGTGCAGGATGAGGGGCCATCTCGGACATTATTCAGAAATACTCTCTCATAGACACATCTGTAATTAAAGTCATTCACACATCATAGTGAAACCTCTCATATAACAGAATAAAATCCTCTCATATAACAGACTAAAAACATCTCATATAACGGACTAAAAACATCTCACATTATATACTGAAATATTCTCTTATACACTATAGTGAAATTATGTACACACTATAGAGGAACTTCATAATTCAAATTCTACTAGTGTATGTGAGAGGTATTCTATACGTGTGTATGAGCAGTATTCTACTAGTGTATGTGAGAGGTATTCTATTAGTGTGTGTGAGCACTATTCTACTAGTGTGTGTGAGAGGTAAACCTAACTTGAAAGGGAAATCATTTCAGTTGAAACGGAAGTCTCGTAATTAAAAAAAGAAGCGCCATTCTAAAAGACACTGCAGAAGAAGTGAGCGAGTGATACATAGGTCTGATCAGGATACATAAATTCTGTTCAAATGTCAGATCAGCAACCTGACAAAAATCTTAGTAAAGCAGCGGCCTTACTGAATACAGTATTGGCTTCAGCAGAGTATCAGAACTCTGTACAACGCGAAAGTGACAGGTGTCATGCCAAGCTAGTTATTTCCGACAGAACTTTTATCTATTTTTTTTACTTTTAAAATTTACCTCACACACTAGTAGAATACTGCTCATACACACGTATAGAATACCTCTCACATACACTAGTAAAATTTGAATTACGGAGTTTCTCTATAGTGTGTACATGATTTCACTATAGTGTATAAGAGAATATTTCAGTATATAATGTGAGATGTTTTTAGTCTGTTATATGAGAGGGTTTTAGTATTTTATTTGAGAGGGTTTTAGTATGTTATATGAGAGGGTTTTAGTATTTTATTTGAGAGGGTTTTAGTATGTTATGAGAGGGTTTTAGTATTTTATTTGAGAGGGTTTTAGTATGTTATATGAGAGGATTTTAGTATTTTATTTGAGAGGGTTTTAGTATGTTATATGAGAGGATTCTAGTATTTTATTTGAGAGGATTTTAGTATGTTATATGAGATGATTTTAGTATGTTATATGAGAGGGTTTTAGTATGTTATATGAGATGATTTTAGTATGTTATATGAGAGGGTTTTAGTATGTTATATGAGAGGATTTTAGTATTTTATTTGAGAGGGTTTTAGTATGTTATATGAGAGGGTTTTAGTATGTTACATGAGAGGGTTTTAGTATGTTATATGATAGGGTTTCAGTATGTTATATGAGAGGATTTTAGTATGTTATATGAGAGATTTTCAGTGTATTGTACGAGAGGTTTCACTATAATGTATGTGTTTTTACTAGAGTAAATGAAAGGTTTTACTATGATGTGTGAATGTCTTCATTTCACGTGTCCATGAGAGGGTATTTCTAAAAAATGTCCCAGATGGCCCCTAGTGCAGCCCTGTTTTTCACTCATCCTTTAAAAACATAACATAAACGTTTAGTGTTGAAATCCCTGTAATTATTATTTCATAAATGATGCAAAGGAACAAAATCAACTTACATAAAATATCAGCTGTTAAAGTTGAAGTAACAGATGCATCAGAGCTGCCATCTTGTTTTATGTAGACAGCAGTGCAGGAGATTTTCTGTCCCTGGTGGAGCCGAGAAGCAGTGAAGGTCAGAACAGAGGTCTGAACTTTAGTTTTGTCTTCATTCTCCCGCAGCGTCTCATGACTGTCCCCCAGTTTGGGAGTCCACGTCAGAGTTGGAGGGTGAGGCAGACAGGGAGCTGGAGCAGAGCACGTTAGATTCACTGAGGTTCCATCATGTATCTTCAGTGTGGATGGAGACATGGTCGGTGGAGGAGGAGCATCTGTGAGGAAAATTCAAAGTCAACATTTAATAAATGAGGCACAGACTTTATAATTTGATGAGTTAATAGCAACTGATCTTTAACAGGTTCTTCAAAGATAATGTTTATTAGATTAAAAAGATATTAAAGCTTACCTGTGACCTCCATCCTCACAGTTTGACTTTTATAGCTCCATTTCAGGACACTGTCACAAACCAGTCGGAAGTAAAATGTGTTGGTGGATTGAGGCTGCATATTATTGAAGGTCGTAGTGCAGTTTTTGTTTGTTATATCTCCTGTTACTGGATCTGTGTCAGTTAGTCCTTGAGTCTGGTAGTAAGAATCTACCCACTGAGCTTTACAATCTTCATTAAGGTCTCTGTCATATTGACTCTCTATGTCAAAAGAGCAGGGGACGGTCAGGCAGGATCCTCTCACAACCTTCACACTCTCAGGCATAGTGACCGAAAAGCTTCGACATGCAGCACCTGAAACACAAAACACCACACATTTTCACAGAAAAGGAGAGGGTACAATCTAAATTTTATTGGAGGTTAACTCACCCTGCAGCAGAGTAACAATGAGAAGGAGAGTTAGAGTTTCCTCCATCCTTTTTTCAGGAAGAATTTAGGTTTTAATGAGTCTGAAGATATTAAATGAATAAGTAAATTTGTTTTTGAAACAGTGTTTAATGAAACAGAAGAGATACATGATCATTAAAATCAAATTGACATCAATCTCAGATCGATAAGCAAGCTTTTTATCACAGCAGACACACGAAGAGGATTCAAAAGTATGTTCATACAAGTAGGGCCAGATAGACATTTCCTATGTTGTCTTGACTTACAAACTTCCACGCAAACAACTGTAAGGAGTCAACATTTTCAAGATAATTATTTCCTTATTATTGAGCCATGAAGGAATTTACTTAAATCCCAGGTAAACAAAGAAAAGTATGTACAAATATGAGCTTCAGCTGTGTTATAAAAATGTCTGACTTACATTTTTGTGCAATCAGCAGAGCAGTCAGCTTCCTCAGAGAAGAAATGAAATTATAATGAAGGATTGAAACCCTTATCTATAAAAAAAATTTAAAAAGAGGAACCAGGTCTAATGGAAAGAAGTGTTGACATGTTTCCAAATATAGCAGTTTGGAGCACTGCCACCTTCATTTCTCTCTCCCTGACTTCTGCTACACATCTGAATCTAAATACGCAGGAAAGTTTTGTTTTCACTCAATTGGGTCTAAATGAATGAAGGTATGCTACAAAAAATTATAATATACATAAAACATAGGCAAAATACACATTATCTGAGACACGGAGGCTGCAAAATACCTTACAATATGACATTTGTTCCAAACAATTGACTCACACTGTACCAAGTTATCTTAGTCATATTTTCTAAAGTGTGCTGTAATGTGCAGTTTGTAGGATAATGTTTGCTGATGCATAGATCATGTTACATTTTCTATAAATAGCTGCATATCATCTTTAATTTGTTCTGTAATATAAGTGCCAAGCAAACACAGACACACACCCATCCATCCATCCATCCATCCATTCACTCATTTATTTCTTATACTGTTTATCTCAATTCAGTAGTGAGAGCCAATCTCAGCAGTTAAAATGTGTGAGGTATGCATTCTGGACAGATCACTATGATAGGGGCAACACATAAAGACAAACAACCACTCACTCACTCCTAGGGAGAATTTAGTGACCAGTTAACCTAACATGTATGTCTTTGAACTGTGGAAGGAAGCTTGAGTTCCCAGAGACAACCTGCATACACAATAGGAAACACAAAAACTGCAACGCAGCTTGGCCCATCTTGTACCCGAGCCGAGATTCAAACCAGTGACCTCCTTACTGTGATGCTAACCTAACCGCCACACAACCATGTAGCCTGCAAAGGATAATGCCATCCATCCATCCATTTTCAACCGCTTGTTCCCAGAGCGGGGTCGCGGGGGGGGCTGGAGCCTGCAAAGGATAATGGACGTTTGTAAATCTGAGAATTAAATCTTTTAATAATGATGTCTCACAACATTAAAGGAAAAATACTTGTTATTGCTATAGAATTATGAATCCAGAGCGTGTATCATAAATTCTCATGTTTTTGGTGAATAAATGCATAAAATATGTTTAGTAAATTAATTGCAATGGCATTATTTATACTATTACAGAATCAGAAACTTTTTTTGTCATTGTCATTGAACACAGTGTTTTGTGCAGAGAAGGATGAGGACCCAAATGTAGGTGAAATTACTTTAATGAAGCTCTCAAAAAAACAGAACTAAACACACAATCTAGTACAATGAACCCACCACTACAAGTGAAAACCAAGTGACTTAAATACACAAACAGAACCAAATGAGAAACAGGTGAACCACATAACCCCAATTAACACAGGTGAACTAATTAACACGAACGCAAGGAAAACACAGGAAACAAGAAAACCTTGACACACAGCTCACTGACTAGGAATTTGTTTCGGTGATAAGGTGCAACATGATAACACTAAATATTAATAAAAATAGAATAAAAGTAAAAAGTAAAAAATATATCTAATTTGGAAGGTACAGCACATCAGTCCAACAGTGCAAACAGATGAAGTGCAGATAGATAAAGTGACATGACTTATTTAAACTGACCGGTGTTATAAAGTGACAGCTTAGCATAGTTATTATAAGGTGTTCATGAGTTCAACAGCAGAGGGGACGAAATTGTTTTTGTGGTGAGAGGTTTTGGTCTGAATGGAACATAGCCTTATACCAGAGGGAAGTGGCTCAAATAGTCCATGTACAGGGTGAGAAAGGTCAGCTGCTATCCGGCCTGCTCGACCCCAAGTCCCAGAGAGGTACAGGTCCTGGGGAGATGGTAGGATACAGCTAATCACCTTCTCAGCAGAGCGTACAATGGGCTGCAGTCTTTGTCTGTCCCTGGCAGTGGCTGCAGCATACCACACAGTGATGGAGTAGGTGAAGATTGACTCAGTGATGGCCGTGTAGAACTGCAACATCATTCAGGCCGGCAGCTTGGTTTTCCTCAGCTGCTGCAGAAAGTATATCCTCTGCTGAGCCTTCTTGATGAGGGAGCTGGTGGTCATCTCCCACTTGAGGTTGTGGGTGATCAGTATAGTATTTATTTATCCTTCTCTAAGTACCTTTGTAGGACTTTTAAAAGCTGTAAAAAAAAAAAAAGCTGGTTAAATATGTGTTGTAGCCAACTTTACAATCATCCATCCATTTTATACCGCTTATCAGATGTCGGGTCGCGGGGGCAGCAGCCTAAGGAGGGTAGCTCAGACTTCCCTCTCCCCAGCCACATTCACCAACTCATCTGGGGGTATCCCGAGATGCTCCCAGGCCAAACGCGAGAGATCATTAATCCAGTGTGTCTTAGGTCTCTACTTTGGGTCACTCCCGGATGGCCGAGCTTCTCACCCTATCTCTAAGGGAGACCCTTAGAGATAGATCCGCATTACTGCAGACGCAGCACCGATCCACCTGTTGATCTCACGCTCAACCCCCCTCCACTCGTGAACAAGACCCTGAGATACTTAAACTCCTCCACTTGGGGCAGGATCCTATCCCCCACTCTTAGAGGGCACTCCACCCTTTTCTGGTTGAGAACCATGGTGTCAGATTTGGAGGTGCTGATTCTATTCCCTGCCGCTTCACACTCGGCTGTAAAACGCTCGAATGAGGGCTGGAGATCAGGACCAGATGAAGCCAACAGAACCAAATCATCTGCAAAAAGCAGTGACCCAATCCTGAGGCCTCCAAACTGGATCCCCTCAACACCTTGGCTGTCAAAGGCACACTCCCTCACTGCTGGTGTCCACTAGCAAGTTCTGGGATTGCGCCACAACAGGTACAGACAACCTTACGGCCACAGCTCCGGCTGGCCGCTTCAACAATAGAGGCACAGGACATAGTCCACTTGGACACAATATTCCCCACCTCCCTTGGGACATGGTAGAAGCTCTGCCGGAGGTGGGAGTTGAAGCTCTTTCTGACAGGGGACTCTGCCAGACGTTCCCAGCAGACCCTGATGACACGTTTGGGCCTACCAGGCCTGACCGGCAACCTCCCCCACCATATGAGCCAACTCACCACCAGGTGGTGATCGGTCGACTGCTCCACTCCTCTCTTCACCCGAGTATCCAGGACACGTGGCCTCAAATCCAACAATATGACTACAAAGTCGATCATTTAACTGCGGCCCAGCTAGTGCCAGGTGTACACGTGGCCACTCTGGAGCATGTGTTCGTAATGGACAATCCGTGGTGTGCACAGAAGTCCAGCAACAGACAACCACTCTGGTTCAGATCTCTCCAGGTCTCACTGTCGCCACCCACGTGAGCATTGAAGTCAACCAGGAGGACAAGGGAGTCCCCGGGGGCAACGTTCTCCAGCACTCCTAAGGACTCTAGAAAGGGTGGGTACTCTTTACTGCATGTAACTCCTTCAGGCTGAGCCTGACCGGACCCCATGGGCAAAGGCCCATCCATCTCTAGTGCCCCACCTCTTGGCCTGGCTCCAGAGGGGGCCCCGGAGACCCACGTCCGGGAAAGGAAGCCTTCTGTCTAATAATTTTTTTCTTCATAGAGGTCTTTGAGCCGCTCTTAGTCTGGTCCTTCCCACAGACACCTGTTTGCCTTGGGTGACCCTACCAGGGACATAAAGCCCCTGACAACATAGCTGCTGGGATCTTGGGGACACACAAACCCCTCCACCACAGTAAGGTGGTGGCTCATGGAGTGGGAATTACCAAAAAAAAAAAAAAATCACACACACACACAAAGCACATATCAATGAGTCGCTGCTGTGCTGACATAGCTTACGCTTTTGCATAAAATTCTTTCCACATGAATCTAAATTGCACAACTTAACCCTGCAACTTGTTTCAGATACACAATGTGACTCCCTATCATCTCAGTGCAGGGAACACTTCTCGTTTCTTAGGATTCAGAAACCTAATTTTTTCCCCTTTTTCTGTTTTTACAAAGTGACTCATTCGTATTTGACTACACAAATAATAGCACACTTTCTGACAAACTTAGAACAAGAATATTTTTATGACATTTTTTATGCTTTACTGTTTCACTTAGATAATCTGCATTGTTTGATCTTATAAATGAATACATGTAATGCTGACAAATGAATTCTCTTCTTTTAATGTAGGGAACTGTAGGAATCTATCTTTGTGTGTCTACCTGCATGTCAGTGAATGCATTTAGGGGGTGGGAATTCATGCATGCTGTCTTTCTGTGTTTTATTTTAATTGATTTTATCATGTAAAGCACTTTGTGTTGGCTAAGGCATGAAAAGCGCTTTTTAAATAAAGTTTGATTTTATTTGTTTTGATAATATAAATACTGTATATATTATACAGTTCTACAAGTTGTGCCATTAAGACCACTTTAGAGTAGTCCAATTGAGTAAACTGGTTAACAGATAAAGTGCAGGTGTGAGTGATGGTTCAGTCTATGGGTTATTATGCGTCTGTGTATTCAGTCCATGGGTGTTAGTATGCCCTCCAGCCTGTCCCAGTGGTCCACGCCACCCCCTCTGGAGACCGGAGAGCCCCTGGATTTTTATCCACATCTCCAGCCGGACCTGGGCCCCAACAATAACCAGCCATGACCAAGCTCAGACTGACGGAAGGGGAGAGAGCGAGAGATGAAGAGAGGACTTCCCTTCCTCCCAACCCCCACACTCTAAAACAAAAATGCAATTCTATTATAAAACATGCAGGTTTTAGATGTTTCACTGCCTCACCACACATGACACATTTTTTTTTTTATAAATTGTGTGTATATATTTTTGTTTGTCTTAACTTTTCTTTTTAAATATTCATTTAGTGGCTTGATGTAGTAATTTAAGTTTTCATGTCGAATAAATTAAGTTGTTTCCTAACATGAAATATAACTGAATGAGTACCATATATTGTATCAAACCAAATTCTGGTACTCATGAACTCACATAAGATGTTTAATATCAAACCTTCACTGCTGATTCAGATCTCATAGTGACTTTTACTGCAGTACAGGGATTTTCTTTGTATAACATAACTGCAAGTCCAGAACAGGAGATTTGGTTTAAGTCTTCTCTTTGTCCTGCAGGGTCTCTCAAAAAATACAGTTGAGGATAACAAAATTTGATCTAACATTAGTCTGACTCATGTTTCCTGTTTCATGTTTAATAACAATTGTAGAGGATGATGAAATAAGACATAAGCAGTTTTTTTTGTCAGATTCTGCTGAAAAGCAAATAATTATTTTGAAAACACTTTTAAACTATATCAGGCTGTGCAAAAAATCCCTGTGTGTCATCAAACATAAATATGGATTTATAATATCAGAACTTTAAAGTCCAGCAATAAAAATCTATTTACAAATGAATATCTGCTGTTTTTCAACTACAGTAGAAAACAGTAGATATCACATGCATTTGCAGGCCACATCAGCCTGCACATTGACCTTTCCTGTCCAGCCAGATGCGGTCACTCACACAGAAAAATGTAAAAAAATAAATAAAAAAAACTAGTTCACACCATGGAAGCTTTGCTACTTCCTCTTTGACGATCCGGAGTAACGCCTTCTACTTTGTTAAACAGCTGTGAATGTGGACTGGTTTTATTAGAGAGCGCTGCCCTAAAACAGAGGCCAGAATGAGAAGCTGTATCGACCTTCTATTATATTTTCATTTGACTGGGTTTTAGCAATTTTTAAAACAAGAAACAGCTTTTTTTTTTTTTTTTTATGTGTCTTGTCCAGCATCTCAGCAGGCAGAACGATGGTCTGGCTGCTATACTGTGCTGAGCAATTTTGCTTTGCCAAGAGAATCTTCATGTATATATGTATATACAGAGATCCTCTTGATAATCAGAATTCTTTATTTATTTTATTTTTATTTTAAATGAATACTTCCTGCTGGACCGACCGGAAAAGATACAAAGAAAAAGAAAATACAACCCCAACAGAAGAAAGACAGACACCACAAAAGGAGAAACTGCAATCAAACCAGATACCATTTCATCTACAACACCTGTATATAAACCAAAGGATGTCATAGGATCCCGATAAGGGAATATGTCTTATCCTGAATAAACCTAAAGAACAGCTCCGTGACTGTGTCGTCATGCAGAACCTACGGGGTGAAAGATGCTCGCAGAAATGTGATCATGCCAAGACAACCTCTACTACCCAGAGGTCAGAGGCAGGTCAGGACAACCAGAGACCAGGGCCAATGGCTGCCAGCCCCGGACTAGGACCCCAGCCACTTCCCCCTGCCGCAAGCCCAGGAAACAGCAAAGAGAGGTCCCAGCCAGAGCCCAGAATCGCCGACCCCCCCGGGCACCGGCCGCCCAGGGCAGGCAGAGCGCAGACCCAGGGCCCCGAGCATCCGAAGGAGACCCCCCCACCCACCCCATAGGCAGAGAAGCAACCAGCACCCACGAGGGGCTAGGGCCCCCAGACCGCCACCCCTGGAGGCCACTCCACACCCCAGCGCACCAGATGCACGCCCCGGGAGTCATCCCCATCCACACTCATCCACACATCCAATCATCCAATCAGTCCACACGACCCTTCCCCCTGCAGACACATACACAAATACACATGCTCAATCATCCAAATGCTCCTCACCACCTATCTCCCCATACATATACACAAGAAACAACTTCTAAATATGCCAGCTTTTGCCAAAAGGCTAGTTTTCCAGACATCCCAGGCCAGATCTTGCAGAGGCTCCCTGACATACAAAGTAAAAAAAAAAAGACACACCCAAAATATCTGCTTAAAAAATAAAGATGGATAGGTTACCAAAAGATGAATTTTCTACAAGGCATGGTCAGCAAAATATGATTTGTTAAAAAAAAATCTATGTGCTTAGTATGCAGTGGCATATAGTTGTTCATGAACTTAAATCAAATGTGGTAATATGCGATAAAACATGCAAAAATATTAAAACCTTGTCTCATGAAGCGCAGGTCAAAAGGTTTTTTCATTAGGAAAAAACTACCAACTCCAAATATAATCTATTGATATTTGACCTTGTAATTAGATGTTTGATCATCAAATTTTTCCAAGACAGGCACTTATTTTCTTTTCACAGCTTATGATGAGGAAGATCACTGGCTAAAAAAAAGGTCATTTAGGGGCAATGAACTAAAACTATGAGGATTTTCTGTAATCCAAAGCAATGCAAGTTTTGTTCTATGTGATACATACTCATAACTTCTATATGATTTAAGTTTGAGCCTCTAACTCCCAGACTATTTTCAGCCTTGCAGACAAAACGCTGACTATCTGAAATCTCAGTATTTAAAACTGGTCCAGTCCCAATCCAAGTCTTCTCCCCATTAGCTCTAAACCAGCTAGGATTTGATACGTGCTGCTGGGTTTGGCATCGCTGCTGCGTGTCAAAGGTAAATTACTGTTCTGTGGTACTGGAACAGATGGTTTCAACACACCTTGAGCAGTTCTGGTGCATCTAAAAAGATAACTTATAGCAATGAAATTAAATCAATTCATACTTTATTTTTGCTCCATTTCTCAATTAACATGTGTCATTGACTAATTTAAATACATATGCAGAACAGCCATATGATGTTTGGGAGAATTTCCAAATCCAAACTTATTTTCAGCTTTGCAATAAAAAGGCTGTCTGATTACAAAAGCTTCAATGTTTATTATTCATCCAGTCCCAATTAAGGTCTCCTGTTCCCATCAGCTCCGTACCAGCTGTAAATCTGTACTGAAGGGTTGGCATCGCTGCTGCATGTCAGAGTCACATTTCTGTTCTCAGTTACTGGACCAGAAGGATTAACTGACAGAGTCATGGTTTTGGGAAAATCTAAAACAATGATAAAATATGTACATTATTGGTATAAAGTGTTTAAGCCACACTACTGAACTTTTGAAAATAAGTCTGAAACGCACAGTTTTAGAGATGGACAATGATGTAATGATTCTTGATGATATGCCAACTGCTACTCTATGTAATAAAAACAACAAGAAATTGTCTTCTGAGTTTTATTAAACACTTTTTGAAAATGTCTTTTTTGTGGGTAAATGATGTTTTTCTTTGTCCAAATTGTCTATCATAAAATATAAACTTGGATGATACAAATATTGCTGAACCAGTTTATTGCTAAAACATTTGTTCGTAAATGTACAAATTCAAATGTTTACACTTGGTGAACTTTTTATATTTGCAGGTAAAATGTGATTTAAATAGGAAAGTATGATTATTGCTTTATCAGTTCTCTTTGGCTTGTTTAGTTACTCATACTCATACAAAGTACTCATCATCAGTACTTCAAACTGATCCTCAGCTTTGAAGTTACTTTACTAATTTATGTGCAGTGTATAAAAAAGAACCCAGAAAAAAATAATAAAATGGAAAAGAAACATTCATGACATGAGCCGTATAAAACCAAACATATATTTGATAAATAACGTTTTTCAGACATTTTGCATCACTTTATGATAAAAAACTTTATTCAAAATCCTGCACCATACTGTTAGGTCATGTAAAACACAATCTTAGAAGATCAAAGTAACTATCTTTGATCTGACAGCATTATCATACCATCGGAGGGATCAGATTAGGATCTGATTCTAATCAAAGTAATTAGAATCAGATCCTCATAAAACATTTGAGGATCAGACAAGACCTCCTGAATTAACCAACCTAGGCCTTCAATGTCGTGTCACTTAGTCCAGCCTACATTTATTATACACCTCATAATACAGTAACATTAATATG
>JBAMHV010000006.1:6299594-6327203 GCA_037177535.1 Pseudomugil gertrudae | reverse complement strand
CAGGAAGGGCAAGACACCTGAAATGAGAGGAGAGTTAGAACTTCAAAACAAAACAACAGGAAGCATATCACCCGGTACTCAGCAGACATGGCTGGACACAACACAAAAGGGCAGTTGTGACAAAAACAATAGTCAAATTGAACTTATTTTTATCAGTGCTGCTTACTTCTTCTTCTTCTTATTATTATTATTATTATAACAGAAATAAAGAAAAATAAAAAATTTTATCACTTATGGAACAATGAAAGTGAAAAGCAAATCAAAAGAAATACAGCCCATCAGATCATAAAGACTCTGCTAAACTAAATCAAAATCAGTCAGAAATCAATCTTCCTGAGAAAGAGGAAACATATTTGTGCATCTGTGTTGCAAAGATTAAAGAAGTGAGGTTAAGTGGTCATGACTCATGGTAAGTGATTTGTCATGTTAGCTGAAATAACTGGAGACTGAGGGAGGAAAGCACTGGAGCTGAAGAGGACTGAATGAATGCAGAGGGTAAAAGGTGAGAGCCAGGGGGATTAGACAAAAGGGATAACCTCTATAAGACACTTGAAAATGAATGTGTTGACGACACCACCGTGACACAAGAGCAACATGTATACTGTAGATGCAGTTTTAGGGAGAACCGAGAATGGAGATGAGACCCAATCAGTGTGAAAGGACTTGTGCATGATTCTCATTTCTATGTTAATGCGAGGCCACAAGTAAAGTGCTGGGGTGCATCATTAAAGCGAGACAACAGGCACCAGCCCAACAACAAGCCACATAAACTGCATTTTAAACAGAACACCTTGCCTTTTCCTTCCAACAACACGGTATGTTAATGACCGTGTTGCCTTCAAAGTTACAACTTTGAACATGCTGATGTATATTTCACAGAAAGCCAGGTTCACCTGGCATTTTAAGTAGGAAACATTAAACTGCTCTTCCCCAGATGGCAGGGAATTTAAAGCACATTTCACTCAGACATTATTCTAGTTAATTAGTTTTGAGATTAGGGCAACACTGCAGTCACAAGGCTGTTAGTGAACACATGGGAAAGTTTCAAAATATTCATTACTGGAAGGGCTTTTCATTAAAATCCATACATTTTTTTTCAAGTTGATTTAAACTCCCTTTTTTTTCCCCCACAGCCGGCGATCAAGATGACGAATCTGCAGTGGACACAGAAGACGAGCTACAAAGGTAAACAGAAATAGTTTGTCACATCGATTGGATGCGTTTACCTTGTAGCTCTGCAAAGCATTTAGCAGCTTAAACGTCTTGGTTCAGTCACGCAGTTTTAATCTGCAGTTTTCATCAGAAAGCTAAGCTTCTTCATGCTAGCATGTAGCATCACAGAGCAGACAACGTGCATCACTCGCTGTCTGCAGATTGATTCAAAAGAAATTAATCTGTTTGCTCAAGGTGCTTATGAGACAGAAGTTAGAAGACATTATACTCTGAAGCCTACATTTTTATCCATGGCGTTTCCCTGATTCAAAAAACAATTTAGTAACATGAATAAAAGTCATTTTTATCCGATTTATTTAGAGCTTATCCTATAGTAAACAAAACCCTTCCTAAAGCTTTTGCTTTCACAGTACTGCAGGAGAACACGCTTCAACTCTGTCTTAAGCAGATAGATTAAATAATATCTTTGGCTGGAAAAGTTAGTGGAGCATCTCGCCAGATAAGACAAGAAACAAAGAAGACCAGCAGGGAGATTGTGACTTTTAAAATGAGCTTAGTAATAAAATGACTTGTTCTTGTCAAAGAGTGGAGAGCAGGCAGAAGACAGCAGCAACTAAAGAAAGCATGAAAGAGGAAGATCTGTACGGGGGGTCGACAGATGAAAACACAGATGCTGAGGCTGAAGAGGTTTACCCCATCCCTGAGCTACCAGGTCTGTACTCTTATCACTGTGTCTTCCTGTCTGCAGTTGACAGGAACAGACGTCTGCAGCAGACAACGTAACAATTGATACAAAGTAATTACAAACACTGTTTTTTCCTTTTTTCTTTCATTCATGGTGAAAAGTTTCTCTCTTTCTCTTCTAGATTTCCTCAGTGGAAAGCATTTCTTCCTCTATGGAACTTTTCCCAACAATGAGAGGCGACTCCTGCTCCGGTACATTGTTGCCTTTAACGGGTGAGAGACCTAGCAACGCTATTTTCCCCTCATAATTCACAGTAAAAGACAACGAGGTTTGTATGAGTAATTACAATACTGTCTTTTCCTCAGAGTGATCGAGGACTACATGACTGATAATGTGCAGTTTGTGGTGACCAGTGAAGGATGGCACGACTCCTTTGAAGACGTGAGTCCTATCGCTACTGTCAGCCTGTGGCGTTTAATTTCTTTCGCCAGCTATTTATACGTATGTGTGTGCATTTTTTTTATCAGTCATGTCCACAGACAAGCCCGTTTTTAATTTTAAAGAGGAAAATGCTTGAAGCAACTTTGTGTTGCATGCTGCTCAATTACCAAAAGTGCACTTCTAAAAACCTTTTTTTATTTTGTTGCTTATGCAAAAGAGGAAGAACATCCTGTAAGCATCCTATTTAAAGCACAGGGCATAGAGTCAAGTCAGGCATTTTTAAGCACTTAGTATTGTTTTATAAGGTGTATTAAAAGCCCTGAAGTAAATTATTTTCAGTGAAAAACCAGTTTGAAGAAAGTGCCTTTTAAAACTGGTGCCCAGGTTTAGTTTGTATCTGTTACGCTCCTTTAATTAGCTTTTTCTGTTATTTGAGGGATGCTCGCTGACTGTTCCTTCTTTCAACCTTATTCCCATCACAGGCACTGATGGAGAACAGCAACCTGAACTTTGTGAAACCTGCGTGGATATATGCGATCAATGAAAAGCAGAAGCTGCTGCCATATCAACCCTACGCTGTCGTTCCCTAAAAACACGTCACACCCCGAGGATGATGCAGGAAAAGCCATGAACACATTTTATTATTTCAGATCAGCCATTTCACTTTGAAGAAGCAATAAATCAACTGTTGTTTATTTACTTATTTCTTTTAACACGACGTTCATGAAAAGATCTTCAGGCTTTATGTGTTTCTCCACAAAGCTGTATTAAAGTGTCCCTGGTGGTAAATGTTAGGATTAGTTATAGATTTATTTTTAGTCCTCCCTCCTCAGGGTTGTTAGTTGGACATTAAAATCAGTATCATAGTTGTTGTCAATCCCGTGCTTTTCTTCTCTTGGACTTGGAAGAAAAAGGCCGGTTCTGTGATTCAGGACTTGTTTGGACTCCTCTGTTCCTGTGCTGCAGTCTGCTGCGGCTCAGCTTGGCTACCTCGGGCAGCAGGAGGGAAAATGAATAATCACTCTGTCCTGACGGCCACAGGCGCTGATAAGACTTTGACAGGATTATTTTATATGAGATTCACCCAAAGCCAGGTGAAAGGTGCTGGTTATTTAAGGTTAGAGCTAAATATTTAAAGGGGGATCAGAAAAAATCTGCATAGGGAAGAAGATGCTGATGATCCATTAATTTAGTTTAAAATGGGGAAAACAGTTTTTGTTGCTTTTTTTATACACGTGTATATAATGGGGACAAAGTTGGGGACATGAAACACTTTTAAAAATGATTTAATTACAGAAATGTTCAAAAGGTCTTAATTTATGCAGAAATGTTGGAATACAACCCGTCTTCAACCCTTTGGTCAAAATCAGCTGTTTCATATTCACCTTCATTTTTTCTTATTATAAATGTAGAACTTTATTATTTTGTCTAAATAAGAATAAATACAAATGGAGCACATTTCTTATTAAACCTGGTCTGCACTGAGCTGCTCTTATTTCTCTCTGTGGCTTTGTCTGTGTTAGCAGCTTGAGAGGCTCTCTCCCTTTCATTGCCTCTCTGATCTCGAGTCCTCTCTCCACTCTCTAATTTACTTCTCCTATTTTGTGCCCGCAGCCACTGGGTCTCCTGCTCTTCAGTCAAGGGGATTAGCAGGATGGTATGTGGACGAGAGATGGGGAAGAAGGGGGTTATAGGGGAGAGTGAGGGCAAGAAGGATGAAAATGTTTGACTTCTCTATATTTTATGTAAGTCTGCTTTTACTTGCTGTGCGAGGACTTTTGACACAAATGAGTCCAGGTGAAAATAGTTGTCATTCCACTTTCTGCCTTTTATGAACTGATTTTATTTTCATGTCAGGGCCACTTGAGGGTCAAACTCATTTAGGTCTTGAAGCGGGGCAATTTATTGCAGGTAATGGCATCAACCGCTCTGATGTCATATTTCACTTCAATGCACAACTGCCATCATGATGGCAAGGAGTATGTGCTGCTTTCAAATGGACACATTTGACATGTTGCCTGTGTTCAAACAGCAGTTTCCACCTGATTCTTGTCACTTTGATCTCCTCTCTGGAGATGTATGCTTTTCTTGTAGCATCTCTCCATCCCCGGTGAATCCAATGACTCGGCTTGACAAAAGCCTACGTGCTTAGATAACAGCCGATAGTTTGACTGTCATCATAAGACCGGATTTTTTTCTACTTTTCCAACAAAGTTAGAAAAAGTCTCAATTACAAGAGTAAATCTATGATTTGACTCTGTATGGGTTCGATTTGTGATATTTCAAAGCTTAAATCGAGCATAAAGGTGGGTTTTTACTATTTCCAAACCAACCTAGCGGCACCTCTGTGCCACATTAAAGATGCATCCTCTGCACAAGGCAAGCAGGAAGCTACAACGTGTGCAGGAATGTGAGGCTCTCTGTACTCACTGCAGAGAGGGTACACGGGTTCACTTGTCAGATCATCAAAGATGAGCAAGTTTTACCAAAACCAACTTCTCTTGTTGCCAGTGTTCATTTTGTGTCTAAGCACTGGTACAGGAAGATGTCTGTACCCTTCACTGAGGCCTTTATGTTTAAAGTGTAACATGCAGCAATGTTTTTCTTTATTTTACCAACAAAGACTCCTGTAAGCTATCATATTTTCACTGTGATTTGTCAGTCCTTTTCCACGTTTATTTAAAAGAGTGATTAGAGTCCGTGTTCCTGAAGGGTCCAGTAATCATAAACAGTAACATATTCCAGCTGTATGGAGTGGAACATGGGCTGCACAGACAAACTATGCAAGTCCCTGCGATCTCCTACCTTCCTATCTGATGTATTTTTTCAGTTTTATTTACATTTGATCAAAAACAATCAAATGAGGAATTTTTCATCACCAGTCCATCAGCTTGCATGCTGTGCAGGAAGTGTCTGCTGTGAGGAATGTAGATGCATAAACGGCGACTTCATCCACAGATTGATTTTATTTAAAACTTGTATATTTATTTCAAAGTTTAGAGACTCTTTCCTTGGAAACTTTAAAGTCATAGAAAGTTCAAATGCTTGTGACAGAGTCCTGCTCTTATATAAACTGGAAGTTTCACAGTTGAGTTTGTGATGAGTTAACTGGAATGATGGGCTGATGTAAAAGGTTAAGATTAGTTATTAATAAAATATTCTCATTGTTTTGTTTTAACGTGTTTGTTTCACAGATGGATGCATTTTTGGCTCACCTGCTAAAATCAGGTATTAAAATAAACTATAAAAATGCACAAAACTAGAATCCAAGTTTGAGTCAACAAGCTTTTTCTTTGCTTAGTGAAACTGCACATGCAGGATAAGCCACCAGCATTTTTTATAACCTTCACACAGAACAACATGCATGATTTACTGATGTTTTGATAAATTCATTGACATGCACTCCTGCACGGTCCTGCGCAGCCTTTTTTATTTTATTTTCCCTTCATGTTTTCTCTTTCTGGCTCTCAGCTGCAGGTTTTCTAGCTTGAAAGGACCTCAAGCTTCTCCCACAGCTGTAGCAATACCCCACTATAAAATAAAAACACTGTGAAGATGCAGACAAAGAGCTGCAGCTTTACTTCAAATAGTTATTTTATACAAACTATATAATCTCTAAAGAACAATTACTATCCACACAGCTGCAATTTATACGTTTTCAGCAGCTTCAACAATAGCAATGCTTATCTATATATTTAATATTTTCTGACTAAATGCATAGATACCTTCTTATTACTGTTTTGCTTGAATGATTGAACAGTTTCACTGTCATCCCATTGATTTATTGATTGAGTTGGCTTTTGTCCTTGATGTCTCTGCCATTGATGCACCAGATTTATCTGATTACATTTAATCAGCTTTACAGACATGTTAATTCACTGCAGGTAAACATGTTTGAAGAGCTCAGTAAAATCTTTAGCAAGTGTTTGTCTTGCTGATTGTTAAAAGTTTACTTTTTATCTTTGTTAAAATAATTCATATCTTGTTAACCTTGTCCGAACCTTTTGTTTGCAGATCTGTAACTCTGCACACAACTCCCTGCCTGCTTATGGCCAAATCACCCCTGCATTAAATACATTGTCCTTTAATTATATAATGAAGATGGACGACGATGACGTCACTGAAGACATAATGCAAATATATGGACTTTAGGAACTGTGGAAGTCATGCTTCATAGACGGGTGTAAATATATAAGTTCTATAATGTGATCAGAGGGGAAGAAGTTGTATAATTGGATCATATAAATTGGAGAGAGTGTAAACTAAAACATTTTTATCCAGTCTTATCGATATATGTTAAATCTTTTTATTAAATTTATAGGACACTCTTATTCATCATGACTAAATGATAAAAGGCTCCAATCAATCAGAGCATATACATGTTTTTCCAGCAGTGCTATCTACATATTTTCTTAATTTATTGACCCATTCGGTGGCCATGCTTCAACAGAGTGAAATAAAGGCAGCCTACCCAATAAAAAACATGCCTGTCTGAGACACAGCTTGACAACACAACAACAGCTTGATAATAGTGTTTTTATTGCTACACTTCAACTGCAACAACTTTTTCCAACCATGAAACCGTCGTCGTCATGCCAGTGAATAATTTCATTCAGACAGGAAGGATTCAAAGTCATGGCTCTAAAAAAAGTTTGCATGTCGGACAAGAGTTCAACTTTCATCACATTGGTGTCTTTTAGAGTCTGAGGCCTTTTTATGGAAACTTATCTGTTTAATTGTGGAATCAGGAGATTAAAGTTAATTTATCTTTATTTAGAAATCATTTGAAGTCAGAGATGTTTAGACCAACGTGGGGGGAACAACAGCTTTTTGCAATTCAAAGCATGCACTTTTCCGAGGTGTGACACCTATTTGTCCGTGTTTTAAGTAGCCTGATTATTATCAATATGTACTTCCATAAACTGGCTTGAATAATTATTTTGAAATGCATTTTTCATCTTTGCTTTGAATGTGTTTCACACAATCAGTACAAAAGCAGATAATACATTAAAGCCACATGTTTTTCCTCGACTTTCTTAAACAAGCAGTTGTTTCCAGCAGGATCTGCTTAGACAAAGTAGAAAGGTGGGTGGGTATATTAATGTGCATAATTGATTGATTGCTTTCTTAGCTGTTATCAAATTAAGACCTGATTTGTGTGATATCCGGATCAACATTACAGCAAACATATGGAAAAAGAATTAATTATCTATTAATTTATTTTTGCTGTTGGAGGTGTAAAAAGTTCATGTTGCAATGAACAACAGAAAAATGGAGAAAAACTTACAGAGCTAACAAAACATCAGTGAAATCAAAGAGGCCTGCACCTTACCTGCACTAAGCTACACACTCACTCAGGATAAATACCTATAAAAATATCAGCATTTAAAGGTGCATTATGTTACAAAAATAAGTCAATGACAGCTGCCATATTTAGAAACTATCTACTTGTCAAGGGTCCATAAACACAGCAGCTGCCAGTTGTACCATCATTTTTAGTATGGTACACAGAAGAAGACTGTGCTTGGCATTTGAAGTAACTTTACCACCATCTTTACCACATTTTCAGGGATTTTTAACGTACTTTCCCTTTAAATAATCAGGGGGTCCTGTAATAATCCAAAGGCCCATTTGTGTGCTACACTAAAGACAGATGTGAATCCTTTAATCTGCCTTGTGCATCCTTCATTTGCATAATTTGATCTGTTTTTGGGGAAGTTTACCATGATGGACTGAACCTGTGTGTAAGGGGCAATAATGGGAAATATAATGTGACCTACAAAAGATGAAAAAGAATAAAAATGAATGTATTTAATGAGTGGAAGATCAACTTCAGAGAACTCTAAACTCTTCAATGTCCTCCGGTGGATGTTGTCTGTAACAACCATGTCAGTGTAAGGCATGAAATCATGAGTGACATCTGAAACAGAGTCAGTTATTTACGTATCTGAAAGGAGCATTAATATTGTGAAAACCTGAAACACAAGGTGCATCTCAACAAACAGCTCCTAACGTTAAACGACCCAGGCTTTTTACAGTTAAGTGATTATTCTTTTGCTTATTTATTGAGGTTTATTGTATTGGGGTCAAATAAATGAATTCCTCAATTCACTAAAACCTTTTACTGTAATACATTTTTATAGAAATGTGAGTATTTGTTTTTTGTGCATGAAAGCAACTGTTATGAAATGTTGGTGGATGAGTGGTGGTCATAAACAAAGAAGGTAAATGCCTCTTTTCCTCTTTATCTTAATGTGGAGAATCTCGTCACGCAAAAGGTTCAGAATAACTTAAACTGTACATTAATTTCCTAAACTAACCATATTTTGGCATTGACATTTGTCCCTTTTGGAGAAACTGTTATCTGCCATGAAAATGGAGAAATTAAGCAAAAGTCACATGAACACTAGATGCAGATTTAGTCTCAACTTAATGATCCACTTATATAATTAATACCAAACATGCGCTGATTTTACAAAAAGTGGAGCCATTTAAAAAATGTGTGCAACCCCTCCCGTCCTGTTGATCCAGCTGTTTTCCTGCAGCTGGAGCGCATCCTCCTTTATACAAACATCAACAACCGAAACTCTGAGCATCGGTTCAGTTTCTCTTTCTCTCTCCTCCGTTTCTCCGCCACTTCGCACCCACCCACGCTGACCCACCAGCCACACCGAGGCAGAGGAAGGATTTTTCAGTAACACAGTTTTTACTGACCGGCAGGGTCGCGCGCTGCAAGCCGCGGATGCGATGCAGCACGCGGGCAGCCAGTGTCGCAAAGCTCGGTGTTCCTGAGAGGACAGCGGACCCGGACTTCAGCTGGAGGTGGTAAGTTGTATCTATAACGCTGCGAAAAGGTCTCATATAAGCCTTTATTGTTTTATTTTTCTTTTCTTCTTATGATCTTATTTACTATTTTGCAGTACTTTTATTTGGTTATATTCAGAGGGAAACAGGAAGGATGTCAAGTGCATTTAATTCTAAATAATAAAAGTTTTAGTTTTTGACTTGTACTTCTAGCCTAAGTTATTTAGGTCTATGGAATTAAATGATCCTTTAAATGTTGAGGTAAGAGGTATACGAGTTCAACAGCAATAAATAAAACACACGTTAGATTAGAGTAACCACATGTTAGATAGAAGCACAAAAACACATATAAACTATATCATGAATAATTTTAAATACTCTTCACTAATAAATAATTTGTTTTGAAAGCAAATTATAATAATTACATAACTTGAACAAATGTCTGTTTTTGAAACTGCTTAGATTATGTCGTTTATGATCCTCAGCATTAGCACACATAATGATGGATATAATAACTGTACTGTCACTATTATTTGCAGACAGTATGCAGTCTCGTGATTGGTCCAGATGTGAACGTAGGAATGTCTTTGTCTGTGTTATATGACATAAATGGTCAGTGGGATTTAGGAGTCATCACAGGTGCTGCAGATCTGATTGCCAGGTTTTTGTAATAAACCTTTTTATAATGCACCTAGCGGGTATCTGGAGCTCTCTTTTTTTCTATCTCCAAACCATCGTTTCCACTTCACCGGACTCGAGTAATACTCATCAGCTACTCGAATAGAAATAGTTTGAAATATGAAAAAAAGAAAAGAAGATTTTAGTGGAATTTGGGTTTGAGGTCAAACAGTCTGACACAGCTGTGGTGTCCTGTACAGAAATGGATGAAGACTTTTAGTTGACACTTGATAGATTTTGTTATGAAAGAATATTTTGTATTTGCACATTTAAAAACATCCCTTTGTCCTTTATCATTAAGACAATACATATTTTGTTGTGTTTTTCTTAAATGATACAAACGACAGCTTTATCTAACAAAGTGAAATTGCAATACTTAGAGAAAGAATACTTTTGGTATTTTATTGGAAGAGATGGGTCGAGTCAGGTTTACAAACACAAATGTTTCGTAAAATGAACCGTCACTGGAAAATGAGGAAATGATAAAGCAGCCTGCTAACAGGTTCATATTTTTATTTAACAGTGTGTACAGTTGTCAGGTCAGGGCTTAATGAAATGAAGTTATTATTCATTTTCTTTCTTTAAATTCTTGATTTTCTCATTTAGGAAACACTCTGGTGGCTTAAGTCGCTCTGAAAGGCTGTCATTCAGTCTGGTGGTTTTCTTAATAATTAAGTTCAGCTAAAGGACACTGCTTGAGTAATTGTGTGATTCCCAGAGTTAAAATGACAGGTAGCATGCAGGAGGATGGTTATTCAGGGACATATGGTTAGATGTGCACTTACCAGCTGAAATGACCCTCCAAACGCTCATAGCATCTGTTTCATGTGGCAACTTTTTACTATTTTCTCCTCATGTAAATCTCAGGTGAGCTTTAGTGTTTTTAGTGTTTTTAGTGTTTAGCGTTAGCGCACCTGACACTTAAGCCCCTTTTCCTGCGAGACCCAAGCATAAATGTGTCCTGTGGTCCACTTCCATCTGGACACTTCAGGTGCTTGGAAGTGACTTCCAAAAGCAACAGAGTCTCTTTTTAAATAAAAAATAGAGATGATGCCAAATTGCTTCTTGAATAATCCATGTTTAACGTGGAGCATTGCCTCAGGGTTACGATCTACTGGTGTGACTCAATGTTGGAGTGATTCTCTTCTGCTTATTGATTAGCTGAATGGAATTTCATGATACCACAGGGATATCTTTAGTACACGGGTAAGCGCTTATTGCCAGCTGTGTGGCGGATCTGCTTGGTATTTGTATTCTCTGTTTTCATGTGGATCATTTAAAATATTTGCTAAAAAAAACAACAAATAAACAGAGTCTATTTGTTTTTTCTCTCGAGCCACAGAGTTTTCTGTCTTGTGATGCTTTAAAAAGTCATAGACTGCTCATTAGAAGCAGAAAGGTTTCATGAGGAGTCCAAGGTGTGGTTGACAGTTGAATTGAAACAATGATACTTTCAGTTCTGATCTCAGCACAGAGCTGATTATACTGAGGCTGAACATCCACATCATTCCCACAGGCTCAGACTCGTTCCTTCCTCTGAGTGAAAGGAATTAAAGATTTACTGCAGGCCAACTCATTGCTTTAGCTGAGAGAGAGAGAGAGAGAGGAAATAAACCAGGGCATTTCTTTAAAAATTTCTCTCTTTTATCTGTTGTTCTGTTTTTTTGTTTGCCATGTAGTGCTGAGGACAGACAAGGTTGAAAGTGTAATAGACCTGTCAAGTGTGTCCAAAGAGGAGCAGAGCAACGGAGGGAGAGAAGCAAGGATTTCACAGGAGGATAGGGTGATAAGAGAAAAGGCTGGAGGGTGATGCTGAAGGGAGAGAGGAGTTGAAAAGGGCAGCAGACAGCGCAGAGTCCATTCTTAAGAAATGTAATTACTTTGCCCATCAAGAAGATGAACGCTTTGCTTTCGTGGATAGACTTAAGTGCCACTTTTTATAATATAAAAAGCATGAAATATGATGACAGGATCAGTGCTTTGTTTCTAAACATTATTTTTTATTCACTGGTGTATTTTACTTTAGGGGCTGCATGGTGGTGTAACACCACAGCCTCACAGCAAGAAGGTTGCTGGTTCAAACCTCAGCTCAGGCAGTGTGGAGCGAGCATGTTCTCCCATGTTAGAATGGGTTCTCTCTGAGTACTTGGGGTTCCTCACACTGTCCAAAGTCATGCGTGTTATGTCGACTGGTCTTTCTAAGATTGTCCTGAATGTGTGTGTGACTGGTTGTTTATCTCCCTGTGACAGTGACCCTGAATTAGAATAAGCGGTATGAAAAATGAATGAATTTGATCTCAATGATCAGCTTCTGTTTAGTAACCAGTTTTTCCACAAACACTATTTTTGCTTTTAAATGTGCGAGTAAAGATGAACTAATCACACAAACAAATCTATTGCTTTTGCTTTGTGCAGCTTAAGAATTAAAAAGTTAAACAAGATCCTGCAAAAGTTTTAAGATCAAACTTTTACCAATGACCTCTGACTTAATCAGCCAGTTAGATCTGTACTGTTTCAGAGATTATCATAAGTAAAGTGAAGAACATGTTAAACCTTAAAAAAAATCATCAATTCCTTTAAATTATTCACTTAATCAAAGAAGTATTGATGTCTACTGAAAACATAAGAAGACTGAAAAGTGTTTTCAAACTAAAATAGTTTTTAATTGCTACAATAAGGATAAGGCTCATATAGGTCATTCTTTAAACAATGTCAGTCATTTCTAAAAGTTTTACAATGTTTTACAACATACTGGCATTAGATCTCCACTCGTTAGGAAGGAAAGGTGTTTCATGCAGGTTTGCTCGAGTCTTTGTGATAAACTGCAGAGACAAGAAAATTCTCCCAAACAACTTGTTTGATTCTTTTACATGCAAACAGAAACACATTCGACAAGTCTAAAACAGAATGGATCCACTGCTTTACTGCAACAATATGTTCACGTAAAATAAGGAGAAAGCCTTTGAGATTCTTTACAAGGAAACTTTTTTTAGATATTTGTAAATGAATGTTCAGAGAATTGTGTCTAAGAATCTATACGAAGAAATTACAAAAGATAACGATAAATATATTATTATCTTACAGACTACATAAAAAATGAAAAGTCAGCATTATTTTTTTATGCCAGTGTCAAAAATGACACGAGAAATTTTGTGCAGTGAAACTTTTCCTTCAGCTCTCAGTGAAGCAAATAAAATGTGATGATGAAAAATGACATGTCAGAAAATCAAATGACATTTGTTGCCACGACCTGAGGGAATGCAGCTGTGGATGCTTATAGATGAGCACACGATTACGCAGCGTCACTTTGCAATTCATCTGAAAGGGAACCCATAAGTGATGTTGATGTTAGCTCTATATTTATGATAAAGAAGGCACATTTTCTTGTGTCACGGTGCATTAAAAAACTAGATTGAACCAAACACCATTACATATTTATAATCTGAACCTTCTGCCTGTATTTTGCTCTCATTAGAAGTTAGCTGCTTGAATGTGTAAAAAGTTTAGCAATCTCTTAAGCTTGCCTTTTCTATCTCTGAAAGGAGCCTAGCATCTGAGGATAAAAACTGGGTTGACCTGCTGGTATTATCAAAGATAGCTCTAAATAATTTAATGATTTATGAATCTTATTAAATTTGTTAAGTAGCAAGAGAACTATTTATGCTCTGATCTTGTTCACTTTAAAGTTAAATCTGCTCCATTTAGGAGTGATGCTGTAAAATGACTGCATACAGTAAGTATACATAAATCTCTGTTTACACACACACACACACACACACACACACAGGTTTATTTTATTCCTGTGGTGCCAAGAGAATAAACCAGCAACTGTTTCAAAAGACCAAAATGAATATAAACAGTCCAATCTCTCCTAAACCATAATTGAAGTCCTTGTGATTAAAGACACAGGAGTTTGGAAAGTAAGTAAATGAATCAGATTATGGATTTTGTGTGTGTGTGTGTGTGTGTGTGTGTGTGTTTGAATTTCCATCTGGGTCATCTCCTCTAAGCAACTCGACGAGGCCCCTTAACAAATAGACCAGAGGCCAAATGCATGAATCTGTGTGTATGCACACAAGGCTAAAATCTGCGTACATATCATTTTTTTAAAAGATTTATTGTCATTTATAAATTTGGATTTCTTTTATAAGTCTCAGGAAACAATATAAAAGTGCACTGATGTCTAAATGAATATTTTTGCCATAACTAGTAACCTCCATTTTACACACCAAGAGAGGATAATTTGACCAAATTTAGGATTAAAAAGAAAAAAGAAAATCTTTTTATCTTTGATAATAATAATTCTGGTATCACAAAAAAAACGTCTGACTTGACAGTGAATGAGATCAGCTCTGTAATGTCAGATTAAAGCTGAGGTTAAAAGAATGAGAGACTGTGTGACAACACATCACTTAGTGGACCAGCAGCTTTTATCTGCAACTGGTGGATGCATAACCTGCATACTGGGTGAAGCCGCCTGCAGATACGTTGAAGACACAGGACTATTCATCAGGGTATGTCGGCTTTTTCTCAAACAACCTTTAAAGGTTAATTAAGTTTAAAGGTATGAGCCACTGCTGTGGTAGAAATATAAAATAATTTAAAATCACTTGTTCATTTTTAAAGCCCCATAAGCCCAGACCTCCACAGATATTAGTCAACAGCCATGCAAGAGTTATTTTTAGCTCTCCAACTGACTTCGTATTTGCGTAACCTATGTTACCTTTTTGTTTAACTTGGTCTGAAGACCTGTGCACGTGGTCTGGGAAATATAGAAGGTTTTTCACTTTGCATTTATTCTAAATACCAGCTTGTTTGTGGGAGATGTTTGTGTTTTTGTGTCATCATTTATGTATCAGGCTGCAGATTCGTGTTTTGGAACAAAAGCTGAGCATTGTTGTGATCCAGCAACCATGTTACAGCGAGAATGCAAAGCCACCATGTCTGATAAGGTTACCAAAAGAGGACATTTTTCTTTTCTCTCTTTTTCTTTAGCGTTATATGACAAAAACATGTAGATACGTACCAACAGAACTCCTACAAACCATCCTACACTTTTTTTTTAATTAAAAATAACTGTACTATTCAGTGCAGTTAGGTGGGAACAGCTATACTGCTGTTCAATCATTTATAAGACTTTGGGTTTGGAATTATTATTCAAGGTCGATGCAATTTCTTCAAAAAAGCTCCTGAATTAATCATATGAAACAGTATCTTTCCATTTTAAACTTTTGATCAGGATCAAGCCACACATGAGCTCATGCATGATTCTACTAAATGAGTAAAGCCCACTTTTAAGCAGAACTAAATGCCAACGTCATGGAAATATCAGACTAATGATAAACAATAGCAGGATTAAATGATGGACTGAATGTGGATTTTTTTGTGGGGTCACAGTTTTTGCAGTGACAAGGTTTCTATTTTTTACATCAAGCGTTCTCAACTTTCTGTTCACATTCACTGCCATCCTGATGTGCCACCTCTGATGGTAACGAATGAAGCCGAACACAGCTGGGGGTCCAGCATTGTTCTACTTTCATGCTCTTTTAACTTCTGTGCGATTGTTCTGTGTTTGCTTCCACTCCAGGAAAGTGATAGCTTTGTAAGTACAACAGTCATCTGTGAAGATGACATTTTTGATCTGGTTTCAGAAAAAATGTTTGTGTTGTGATCACATTAGCAGTAATTAAGCCACATTGGAAGTTTCCGAGGTATTTGTGCAGTGAAGATAAATATCCGAGTTTCAAATTGAGATGCACTTGGCCAAGTAGGATCCAGTAGTGTTTGAAAACTTCATCTTCTATGCTTATTACAGTCTGCAGCTCTGCTGATGCACAGAGCTGCAGTCTGTTACCTGCTAATAGCTTCTTCCTCGGTCTGCTTCACTGTCTTTGGGGCATCTCGCTCTTTCATGTCTTTGCACTCTTTTATGAAGGAAACTGAAGTGAAGGTTTGCTTGGTGCAGTTCAAGTCCACAAACCTGTCCAGAGGAAAGATCTGAGAAACAAAGCTTTTTTGCTTTTATCACATTTTCAATTATCTTTTAGATATTTGCTCAGGAGTAACTAAGTTTAAACAAAGTTTGGCTGGAGCTTTATTTAAAGTCTGATTTTAGTTTAAATATGCAGCTTATTATCAAACCAGTTAGCAATTGATTCAGTGCTTTTCCACATAAGGTGACTAATGACTTGTTTTCCCAGACCAACAATGCAAAATCCATCTGTGATCATTATGCATCGCCTTAACCTTCCTGCTCATTCCCCGGCTCTCTCCTCACTATAATCAGACTCACCTCTAGCGCAGTATATGTTGTAAATGCCTGTACACTGCTGCCACTAACTCCCCCTCTGAGACAAGTCAGTATCCTACCGAGTGAAATCAATGCATGGCCATAAATTATAACGTCCTCCCCAGGTGCTGGAGCAACGCATGCAAGGTCAACAGGAGAAAGAGTTTATTGATTTGTTAAGCTCGTTTTATTGGAGTGTGTTGATTATTATTGCAGACCTCTGGTCAGTGTCACAGACAGACAGGAAGGGCATTTACTGTAGCTATATGAGCTACATGACTGTCAAGAACTGAATTTATTTATGACCTTTAGACTAATGGGAGGTAAAAGAGATGCTGTAGGTCAGTTGTCTGGATCTCCTTCCTGCTGGTGTTAAATATTCCATGCTGCTTTTATTGTATCATTTGACTGTATCAGCAGATTAATTATATAAGCATAAACAGAAAAGAAAGGATAAGCTGTTTGTTCGGTTCTCACTAGCATAAAAGTTTAACACAATAAACCGTTTTAGGCAAACTTAAACCTTTTAACTAAATGGGGATCACCAGTCACACCGAGGCCCATGTGTATTTAAAAATACTGCAACTCCTCGTGATGTCGTGTAATTTCCATTACTCAAACGACTCCTGTTCTATTTTTATGGTGCTAAAAGGATATTTTCTGCCTTTCTGCTGTTCTCGAATGATCCCAAACCGTTTCAGTGTCATTAAGATTTTAATCTTTATGTTATTTGACACCTCAACCTTTTTCCCTGTTTGGTGTTTTCATGGAGACTATGCCTGATCAGGTGAGCAGTAGATCAACTGAATAGACTCATAGATCTCTTAGGTCTGTTGTCAGATGAAGTGGCTCAGAAGATGAATTGTTTGTTTGGATGATTGCTCAATCCCAACTTTGCCTGACTGCAGTAGAAAGTGAAGCTAATGTCATGCACATGTTTGTTTGGATGCATTTTTGTGTTTTCACTTGTATGCAGAACCTGCTTTAAAACTACACTTTAAATGCATTAAATCAGGGTTTTAGTGTTAAATGGGGGTCATGGGAGAGCCTGAAGCTACAACACACAAGGATTTTCACATTCTTTCCTGCACCGTTTCAGACCTGTTCAGCTCCTGAACAGCATCTGACTGTCCTATTCATCGTGTTTTAGATGCCAGTTTGCTTTTTCATTCTGAAGAGGAGCCCTTGCCATCTTCACTTTGAATTAAATCAAATACTTGCAGGTTCTCCTGGAGGAAAGAAAAACTTCCTGTCCAACATTATCCAATTTTCCAAGCCTTTTGAGTTTGTGTTTTTCTCCTTGGATGCGGATAATCGACTTCTTTATATCTGAGTTCCCATGCAAAACCCTGCCGAGCCCACATACAGGTATTAGGAACAATTTGCACACGAGAGCATCTGCCTTGTGATTTTTTATTTGTCAGGAGAACCGTTGTCCAAAACTCACCTCATGAAGAGATTCCAAAAAACCTTTTGCCAGCAGTGGCCATGAAGCGACAGATTACAGCTGAGTGTTAATCTTCTCGAGGGACAGTTACAGACAGGCAGCTGTCCATGAATAAAACATCTATCTCATCCACCAGAAAAATTAGGACATTGCATAACATGTAAATATAACCAGAATATTTCTGCAGAGCATCTAGTTCAAGTGATTATTTTAATACACTATTGAAAAATCATATCAAATATTGAATTCTGCATTGTTTTTTATGGTTTGAGGCAGGAGAAATGAACTTTAAAGAAAAAAGAAACTATCAAAAAACATTCTCATTGAGTCTGTAAGAGGATTAGGCATAAAGCAACGTGTTGTTTTGTGAAACACCTTCCACTATTACTTCCCATATTACTGTAAAATGCTGTTCTGCATTACACAAACCACCATGTCTACCTTATTTTCTGTGAATAGGTTAAAGTCTTTACTTTCCATCATTAATTTACTCCCTATAGTCATGGATTCCAGCTTCAGCCACTTTGTTTTAACCATTAAGCTTTGCTTTTAATGTTTGAATCTACCTGGAGATAAATGCATGGAGATAAATGCATGAGGTGATTTTGTCATCTGTGATTTCATTACAAGAAAGTCTCTGAATTTGTGTAGGAACTGGAAGAAAGATCAATCCTGAATGGCAGCTCAGAATAGCTTGCAACACTCCTGTCTATGAGCGCAGTTTGTAAACATCATGCACTTATGCTATTAAAATCTCTACCATGCAAATAAAGTAACATAAAAAATACATTCAGAAATGCTGTGTCACTTTCTTAGATTAAAGCTTCTCTGCAGGGCATACGTACATACATAATTCTTTGTGTAGGATTAACTAAAATGCTTTAATCCCATAATGCATTCATAGTCATATGAATGCATCAAGCTGTCTCTCTAATAAAAAAGGACCTTCTTACATCATAACATGATAGTTTTATTGTAAACCCATGAAACGTATTACATTATAACAAGTTTTGTAATGAAAACATGAAAAATAAACAGTATTCATCTTGGAATTGTTGGATTCACATGTTCATTGATTGGAAATAACAAGGAGAATGTCATAGTCAAGTTAAAAGAAATTCTTCTTACAATCAAGTTACAATAAGACTTGAATGTGCAGACAGAGCTTTATTTTGCTTTATCAACAGAAACGTGACCATTCTGACCCACAAAGACAAAAAAGGACAGACTCCCTATTGATCTAAAGTTTTCTTGTAGTTATCGCCCCACTGGACTCAGTATCTGACGTCTCATTGGCTTGCACGTTGTTTCTGGGAGCGATTGTAACAAGCTGTGTATTGGTTCAGTTAATGAAAGACCATCCTGCTGTGTTGTAAGCTGGTGATTGGTGGTAATGTGTCATGTGACCTCCATATACTGAAAACTAAAAGAAGATGTTGCACAGAAAGAATATTATATCAAAGCCTTAATTATAACAATGACCACGGTATTAAATATAGCCAGTATGATCTTCAGAATGAAGCAGATCAGAGAAACATCTACCTCACCAAACAGGGTTTAGTTGTACTTCATAAGAGAGATTGTGATGGTGAATACTGGAGATAAACAAGACAGGACAATGTCTTTGTGATGGAAACTTAATTCTGTCAGTCTATAGCCAATATAATCTTGATATTAGTTTTAAAAAAACAGCAAGAACATATGTGTAACCACTATTTTAACCGAAAGAAACCCACACCTAGTCACATGGGGGCACCACCTGACTGCATACAGGCAGGTGATGTGATGCTCATAACTGTCCCACATTCTTTGTTTACAACAATAAACCTGAGTAACATTTAACAAAAGAAGGTTTAAGTGTTGGGACAGTGTGAGCCAGAATTATTTAAGTGTTTTGGTTTTGGTTTACTTGGAAGGAGGGAGGGAAGTGTGTGTGTAAATATCTTATTGTGAAGTCGGAAATTTAAGTTGTGTGATGTAGTTGGAACGGCATACTGTATTGTAGAAATGGGATAGGGCCATATAAGGTTGTACTCCAACCTACTCCTTTTCAGACATGTACATATTGTTAACATAATAGCATGTTTGAAATAAACTTTAAAAGAAAAAAAGATTTTAAAGCCTGTTATTTACACTGAGAAATACTTTAGGAGGTACTAGGTATTAGCATATTTGTCTGTTTAACAATCATTGTCTTGGTTCACCTCTAACTGAACCTTGGTGTTCACCTGTTCAAAAGCAAATGAGCCATGCAGTGTAGCAAAGATAGAGAATTAAAGATCCTCGTTGATGCTTTATTGTTTACCTACGATGAACATGGCCTTTTCAGTCCTGGCCTGTCAATGAGTCAGATGTTGTTCTTGGTCAGTGGTCTTGTTTGTGGCTGCATGGTGTTAGGGCACTTTGCTCTCCACAGCGAGTGCAGTGAAGGCAAACCATACTGGAATTTTCTGCTCAGCTGAACCAAGTCCCTCATTTCATCCTGGTGTGAATGCTCCCTCTGAGCATCTTTTTTAATCATTTTAATTAAACTGAACTAACTAACATCATGACTGTCGGCATCAATACACAATCATTGGTTAAAAAACTCTGAGTCATCCATGCATTTGCAGTAGACATTATTTTAGGACACATAATCATGTGTTTTATATTCTCTAATCCAGCTGATATTTCAGTGCATCAATGGCTGGAAAGAACCAACAGAGAGCAAGTACATGATTTGTTCCAGCTTAGGTTTGTTCAGACAAAAGGAGTTCATCTTATCTGTGTGCATATGAGCAGGTTTGCTTTTATGTCTATAGATGAATCTCCATGATGAGACCAAAGAAAGCTCTAATTGTGGTGTGACAGTAACCTTTACTTTTACTGCATCTCTTTGTTGGATCTACTGAGAAAGGCTGACTGGAGTGCTCTGGGTGAGGAAAGCTTTGATGGTAATTAATTTTCTCTTCTTTCTGTGTCATCCATTTTCAGGCTGACCGTGATCGCTGGCATGTGATCATGACTTTATTGAACGAGTCAGATGAGACCGCATCTCCCTCTCTCCCTCTCTTCTCCCTTGAGGACAATTTCTCTGCCTTTATAACCCATGACCCCTCATATTCGCCCGTATCCTTCCCCACCTCTTCCTCACTGATGACTTCTTCCAACTGCACCAGCTCTCCGGCACCTTCCTCTCCTCCGTACAACTTCTATGCAGTGCTGTTGGTCCTCTTGATCTTCTGCGTGGTGTTTGGTAATGTGTTGGTGTGTGTGGCGGTGTCTCGAGAGCGAGCTTTGCAGACTACCACCAACTATCTCATCGTCTCTCTGGCTGTGTCGGACCTGCTGTTGGCAACGCTGGTCATGCCTTGGGGTGTCTACCTGGAGGTGCGTGTGCACACTTTTATCTGTGTTTGCATTATTGCTTTGTTTTGAAGCTGAAAAAGAAGAAAACTCATTCTCTGATACAAAGGGAACTAAAAGTGGATGTAAGTTTTTTTATTGCAGAAGCAAAAAAAAAAATGCAAGAACTTTAAAAACTGTAACAACAAAAATGTCCTGGCAGTTGAATGCAGCAAAACGTAAAAACATTTTTAAAGAAGTAATAAATAAAAAATTGTAATCGCATGAAGAAAAAATAATTCAAAACATATACTCGCTAAAGTTCAGTCAGAAAACAGAAAAAAAACAGGTCAGTAGTAACAAGTTCCCACTGTATGCTTAGTAAAAGAGTAAAAGATTTTCAGTTTCATGTCAAGCTGCAGAACGCAGCACATTTCCCCTGTAGGAAGGATGAGATAAATGATTTAGTATTAGTTAGTCTATTGATTGTTTCTGTTAAATATCTCTTATTGTTTTAACACCATTTTGGAGACCATGTCTGAACTTTTTAACTAAAACTTCTGTTTGTATTGTGCTTCACTTTGCAGAGGTAATGTTCAGATAGTGTACGTTAATTTAACAGAGGTGTAAATGTGTAGCTGAATTAAATAAAAATGTCCTTAAAACTGTTTTTAGCCCATTTCAGCTCACTGGTCCCATTAAAATAGTCTAGATTTTAAATCAAATTAAATTTGATTATGAAGCACTTTTCATGCACACAACAACACAAAGTGCTTTGTATTAGAAAAGCATTCATCCATTTTCCTAACCGCTTCATCCAACTCAGGGTCGCCAGTAATCTGGAGTCTATCCCAGCATGCATTTGGGCCGACAAGTGGGTCACACCCTGGACAGGTCACCAGTCCATCACAGAATTATAAAATCAATTTATATATATAAAAACATTTAAAAAGCCTTCACACAAGAGTATACAGTAGCAATTTGTTACTGTCTTTTAAGTACAGCAAGGGTAAGTATCTGTGTAATGAAGACGTCTGGCTTGACGGCATCTTGGATCCATTTGCACCAGAAGCCAGCCCACACATGGCCACAGAGACAGGAACCACCCAGATCAGGGCAGGTCGGGGTCCACACCACAGCCACAGGGCTGTAGTGCAGGACTTTCCACAGACACACTCACACATGCAGCCAGAGCAGCAACAACCATGCAGACCCAGCAGGCAAAACCACTGGTGTGAAGGTTCCCCAGGAGAAGATCACTGGAGTTAAAGAGTAAAAACAGGATCAAATAAACTCAAAAACAAGGTCAGCTGAAAAATATAGAAATATAAAATAAAAAATACAAAATTAAAATACAGATAAAGGACTTAGTATTCAGATAAATTAAAATATTTAAAATAAAATAAAGTTTTGCCCAATTAAAAAATATACTATACTATACTATAAATATGTGGCATTTAAAAGAAACATGTATATGATTATGTAAGAAAAAATAAAGAAAATATCTGTAAAATTGACAATAAAACAAATTACACTAATAAAAAATGAAGTAAGAATTCAGCTATACGCTGATTAGTTATTGAATAATTTCTCTCTAAACATTTAGTGTTAGACAGCATAATATATTCTTTCAGTGGAAGTTGAGCACTTTTTATGTCTAAAATCTTTTAGGAAAAACTTAAGAAGCATGATCATGTCTCATATATATAACAAGAAACCAGACTGTAAAGATGTCTTGTTAATGTTTATGCCACTACATAAAAGTTAAGGCACACCATTGGCTGTACTGTACAAGTTAAGTAAGTGTGTTTGTGTGTGTTTCATTAAAGGTTGTGGGGGAATGGCGCTTCAGTCTGATCCACTGTGACATCCTGCTCACCCTGGATGTAATGATGTGCACCGCCAGCATCCTCAACCTGTGTGCCATCAGCATCGACAGGTGGTTTGACTCTTTGCCTGCTTTTTATCGTGATAGCTGGAGTTTTATCTCTTTTCTTGGTGTTTCTCCTGATGTTTATTGAACTTAAGCCTCAATCTCTAAACCTTGCAGAGTATCTTTCTGTCCAAGATCCACTTTCAGTGAAGATATTTAATAAAAAATGTTTGTTCACTACTTTCAACAACCTGATGACAAGGATGACATTAAATCAATATATGATTCTTCACTCTCTACCTAAGCTTTGATTGTGATTGGTGTAAGCTGAGCTACACCAGTGTTCCTCAAAGTGGGAGGTGGGTTTTCCCTGGCAGGATCCAACAGAGGAATATTGTAACAGTAATTCAGTCGGACAACTGATAGGCTGATGTTTATAAAAGCTTTATCAAAGAAAAAGAGTGAAGTTTAGCAACTACGCTCCAGTCTCATCGCTCTTTGTGCATGTGTGTTTTACTACAGGTGGATGTTGGAGAGATGGAGGGGCTCAAAAACAAAGCAAGCAGTCAGTGTTTAAGAGCAGCAGCAGTAGAGCAAAGTAAAGCACAGGGTAGAGAAATGTGCATCTTAAATAGACTACCAAGATTGGATGGGGATGTTTGATGTGTAGCATGTGAAGCAGATCACATGGGAAACAGCAGAGCAGCTTGAGTTGTCTGCCAGAATGTCGCCTCATTTATCAAAAGCAGACTTTTGTAGAATAGTTTACACGTGTGCTATTTCAGTAAAATATACATGGGATGTTTTTTTCTTCTGTCTTAGAGCCAGCAAGCAAATAACCTGCTGTTTGTGTCGGTCTTCTGTTCCTATAAGCTCTATTGTTTTATACTATTCAGGTCATCGAATGGTATACAAAATATTTTTTTAAAATATATTTACCAACCCCACAAATGTTGACTGATTATTTTTAATCTGTTTGAGCACCAGACTGGTACTGTGCTATCACTCTCTATTTTTTATTTATAATTTATTTGGTTTCACAGACAGTAAAGCACAAACAAACCACAGCACAAGTCAGCATAGACACTTCAACCAAAAAGAGAAAAGGCGACGCTATCAGCTCATAACACCAGTTTACTGTAATTTAACATGTGAATATTAAAACACAACTCCCCAAATGTATGCATTTATATGCACACATATACACAACAAAATACACAAACATATATCTAAATGTAAATAAATTAAATCTAAGTTTCATCTTTATGTTTTAATCATCTCACTTACACTAAGCCTTTTAAAAAGTATTTTACATACTTAAATGTAATAATAGTTATAATTTCCCTTTTTTTTTAAACATGTATCTTCCTTTCAGAATATATGAACAGTCTTGTTTTTTCAGACATAACATATAAATCCTGATGAACACATTAGGTCCTAAAATAATACTTTGCAGGATGTATACAATGTTATATCTGCTGTTTCTCACCTCTTATATTTTTCCTGACAGTTCATAAAGTTTTCTCTGCTTTCTTTTCACCATCACCACAAAAACAGAATCTTAAGAAGGGCTGCAACCATAATATCTTGCAATCAAAAATATTATATCCGAGTGCTGGTTGGTTCTGTTACACCAGTGTGGAATCCACTGCATTGAATGTGGATGAGCTAACCCTAACCATCAACCGCTAGCATTTCTAAGCTTCAGTTATTGTGTTATCATGCTGCAATCACAGCTGCTCCATCACGAAGTGTATCTCTGCTCCACTATTTTCCTGGTGTGTAACTCAAACTGGACATCAGCACATCAAGCTGAAATTTACCCTGTACTATCTGTGAAAAGTGACAGCCAAAGTGTCAATACACCGGCGTGTTGTGTGTGCACAGATGTCTGCCGACACTGTAGCAAGTACCCATGTGACAGGATGTGTGAAGCAGAACATACCCAGCAGCTTGGAGCTCCCTCCAGTTTGTATTTTGAATTAAACTGCATTGATCTTGTATATTAGTAAAGAAATCAGTATTTTAAACTTGTAGGTGACACAGGAAGATATGATGGTAACTTTTTTTTGGCTGAATAGACTTCTATAATGCTCATTGCTCCGTTTGAGTCATACTTGTGCAAAACTTGACAAAAAGCTGTGAGGAAGACCAATATAATGTAAATCAAGTTTGTTGGAGCATAAAAATCCTTGCAGTATTTTAAACTATTCAAAGTAAGTGAAGAAATAACATAATAGTAATAATAGTAATAATAGTAGTAATAATAATAATAGTAACTCTCTATTCTACTGGGCTACAAGTAAAAATAAATAAATAATACAACTAAGCAAAAAAGACTGGTTTAAAACTTTAAAGTATCCATCATGCAGTTGTCTCTGAGCTGTAGAACAGGGGCCCATGAAGCATGGCAATTACTTTTATCCACCACAGAATACAAAGTTTTTATGCCCTTGATGTCTGTTGCAGTCATTAGTGTTCATTTCATCATGTTGGGAACATAACGACCATGTGTGATCATTTTGTCTCCACCTTGATGACCTCATCAAAGGTCCTGAGGGAGGTGACCAGACACCCATCGGGCAGGTCGTCTGCAGCGCTCACAAAGTGGCACATTGAGGCTATTCTGATTTACTTTATTTTTCACTTTGTGTGGTATCTAAGGTGAAAGCATTACTGATCTGCAGAAGCTAAAGATTGAGTAATTTAAGGAGGGATACAAATCCCAGGAGAAAACAGCACAATAAAAAGTCACAGAAAACAGCTTCACTGAATATTTTTTTAATTCTTTCAGCCATAAAGAATAAATATTTAACAATGTCCAGCTAAAATTATATGCAAATATACCAAAAAGTTTCACAAAGTTTCATCAAAATGTGCAAACTGCCTGTAAGACTCACAAAAAAAGGCCAGATCAGACAAAACATAAAAAGTTTTTTGGAAATATCTTTAAGCTTGATTTTTTTTACTTTTGTCTAATCTTGCATCCTACACCTCATCTGGACAGATGTGAGGCAAGAGGGAAGATGCTGAATGAATTCTGAAGCGATGTAGTGTCTTCTCAGATTAAGCCAAACTGACAGCAGCTCCCAGAGTAACGATGGACACAAGATGACCTTAAATAACCAATGTGTTCAAAGAAAGAATGACTTTATCTTATCTGGTTCTAACAAAGTTAAACTCTCTGTAAAGGAATTTAATGTGTAAAATATTTTACAATAGAAAAATTGTAAACTCCCATTTCCTGCTTTATTCCTAAGACCTGTTTGCAGCAGACTTGCATGGATACTGACATGCTTTAGGCTTAACATCCTTTTTATTATGTGCTGCATGTTTTGATAATCGTAACAACAAAGACATCCTGGTGATTGGAAGCATTGAAGACAGACTCTCTCTTTGCTACTTTGTATTTTTGTCCAGGAGCCTCTCTACCTTCTGTCAGGATGTCAGCAGCACACAGGAGGCTGCTCACACCTGTACAGCAGGCGACTCCAACTGAGTTTGACAGTTGTGTGTGTTGCGCCCTTGTGGCTATGACACAACAGCTGACAGGTTTTGTCTGTTTGAGGAGAAATGAAGGGGTATGTTTCCAGAACATGTGAGAACCGAACTGGAATAAATATTTCTAAAAATAAAATAGCACACACTCAAATGTCTTTACACCGTGTTGGTTTATGTTCCAACTTGTGTACAAAAAGATGCTGTTGGGACAACTGCTTTACGACTGTGCACTTATATCTTTGCAGATACACAGCAGTAGCCATGCCTTTGCTCTACAACACCAGATACAGCTCTAGGAGGAGGGTGGCAGTGATGATCGCTGTGGTGTGGTTCCTTTCTTTTGCCATCTCCTGCCCTCTGTTGTTTGGACTAAACAATACTGGTAAATTGAACGTTTGACACACCTGTTAACCGAGGTATTGTTTGCTAGATCCAGATCTGCACAGTCCATAACACAGTGAAATTTAATCAGGCATTTCTAGGAAAAAAAAAGAAGTGAAACTTAAAACTGAAAAGGTGTGGTAAAAGTTTCAGGGCAAGAAACAGCACTGTTTATTCCTGGGAATGTGCTGTATTTGTGTCATACTCTAATGAGGCATGCCTGACTGTGAAACCTTTGGGAAGTTTACCTGCTTGCTAAAGAATGTGATAAAAATGCACTGTCAAAATTTAGCACTGTCACCTCAGTTTGCACTTCATCAATGGCAACAATATTCTTCAGGAAGTTATATGAGTGTATCAGTTGCCATTATAAGGTTTTCAGATGAGTCCATGTCTCTAATTGCATTTATAACTTAGAAATATGAAGCTGAAATTGACAGCATTTGTCTGCCTCATTATGAATTCCACCTAAAACAGACTTAACAGTAAATCTAAGCAGTTTTGCTGCCACATGGCAGTAATTATGTAGACATTATGTCGAGCAAAATTAATCGACAGAAGATGTGACAAAAAGCTGCAAAAAGGTTACGAGAAGAGGGGAAAATGGTCCTCCAGGACCACTGACCTGCTTGTTTTTTATGTATCCATCACTGCTCCAATTCACCTGGCTTACATTAAAACAGCCTATGAAGTTCTGCACAATGGCTGATTTAATTTAAGTCAGGTGTGTTGAAGCAGGGATACATGGAAAATCTGCAGAATTGTGGTTCTTGAGAGCTGGAGTTGAATACCTCTGGCTTAAGCAAACATTAGGCACTTTTCCATTAATACCTGCACGATGCGACCTTACCGGCCCGGGCAGTATGATATTGTACTGGACTGCTTTTCCATTACAAGTCGCGATCCTCTAATGTAGGAGGGATCCCCCGCACAACCCGAGTTTCTAGACGCTTTGCGCGGAGTCTGCAGAAAACCACAGAAGAAGACAAAAACCATAGAAGAAGACCGACACG